>JAODAL010006830.1:0-130159 GCA_025379985.1 Phyllomedusa bahiana
GGTTTTAAAAAGGAAACTACCTGCCTAGTTTTGAAAATTTTTATAATAAAGGCTGCCTGAGCTCCTCTATGCTCATCTCCCAGTGATGGCTCTATGTGAAGGATCTGGCTAATTACTGAGTCTCTAGCTGATAGATTCACTCTATATAACACAGCCTTATACAGTCTGCTCATCCTCTACTTTCTGCCTGATAACAGAAGGGGGATCAGAGTTCATTTTTACATTTGTAGGGAGGTGACAGATCTGCAGGCATGAGAACTGACCACTGCAGAGCTGTGACATCCTCTCTCTCCCACTGCTCACACAGAATGATGATGATGACTAAGAAGAGAACGGTGGGGGGTGGGGGAGGGTGATGATGTCATCAGTCTTCAGTGAGGGGAGATAACCGACTGGGAGGAGAGACACGACCATGGATTTCAAGCTGTAAGAGTGACAGAAACAGCTCAAGTCTGCGAAAGCTTGTGATGAGGCAACCTCTTTAATGCACATCCACTGTGTATATACAGTATATACACACTAAGAGGTTAAGGACATACAGTGCATGAAACTCCTTGGAAAATGATGTTAGGAGGAGTGAAATAATTAATGACCCTGACATCTGCAAAATTAATTCTGACATAGTAATTAATGCATAGTACTGAGATTGCCCAGGTTTATGTATTTGTATAGTGCAACCTGCTGATCAAAGGCTTCTACATATGTTCATCGATCTCTGAGCACATCCTTCTACAGTGAAATACGTTAAAGCAATGAGGTTTGTAATGTACTATGCAGATTAGATGTATAGTTAATGGCTGTACATTAATATTATCTGTGCCTATTTACATGTGACATTTAAGTTAAAGAAATATTTACATTACCACTAATAGTCTTATTGAATGTATCTTCTAGTAAATGACAAAATGTTGTGCAACTGACATAACTTTGTCTTTGCTTCCTTTGGGCTTTCACCTTTTTCTGTGTACGCTCCAAACCAGAGCTACTCTGGGTGACTGAAATTATTAGCATCAAAAAGCCATTGTGGAACCTCAGGGAAATGAAAACAAATGGAAAAGGAAATCATACTCTGCAAAGATGGAAATGTAAGTTTTATCACACAGCGTTGTTCAATTGCCAAATGTATATACTTTATTAGGTCTTAATGCTCAGGAGATACTTATTTTTCTGAATTGATGTCATGCCTTATGTCTCTCTGAAGATTCTTGTAGAGTTTCATCTGCTGTGGAACTGCAACTCTCAGCCGGTCCTGACAGCATTATGCCTAAATTATAGATGTAAAGCAAGAGAAAACATTACAGTGTAGCTACATTTTCACATCTACAACCAAGAAAATACCCCAAACATAGAAGCCTATCGTGGATCCCAACAGAATTGAGTTCTTTATGGCTCATTATGTAATTGTTTATTTGCAAAGGCACATACAGAGGACCATGGGCCACATGTATAAAAACTGTCAAGGTCTAAAATTCACTTTGTTGCCTGTAGCAACCAACCAGAGCGCCCCTCTCATTTCATATAGTGACCTGGAAAAAGGAAAGGGGCGCAATGAATGGTTGCTATGGGCAACAAAGTGAATTTTAGACCTAGACAGTTTTCTTACATGTGGCGCCATGTGATTGCCAGGAGGCTTTTGGAGAGATGTGGCCCAGATCTGGTTGGTCCCAACCCCTTTTCTACTCAGTGGCAATAACCTGTGCAGGTGTGGATCATTAGGATCATGAAAAAGGAATGAGACTAGTGCTGGAATGTGGGTTCAGTGTGATTCCATATATTGTTGTAATAGCATTGATTGATAAAATGTAAAATTAGGAAAAGAAACACATTACCCTTCTTCTCTTTCAGTAACAATGACCTATAGTTTGGTTATTGATGTGTAATCAGTTTTTTTCACTTCCATCAGACATCTGTACATGTCTCTTCTTTTTGACACCAGGTAGATGTTTGTGAAAATGGTTTCTGATTTAAACCTATGTGTGATCAAATGCTAATTCAGTAATGCAGGATCTGCCTGCTTATGTTCAGGTTCCAGTCACAACAGAAAGCAAGGTGTCATTAGGTATTGTCCGCATTTAAGTTAAAATCAGCCACTACCACTTATTGTCGTCTGGAGGACTATTTTATGTTCAGATGCCCAATAACAGCTTCGAAAAGGTATACAAGCAATAGAACACAACATATAATGGGTTCATTAAGTTCTTTTACAGGTCAAAGTCATTGAGCATCTGACTGTGTCATCCACAGATTTTTTTTTACGACTGGTTTAAAATATTCATTCTGTCTCTTGTGAACTGACCATACTTTTTTCTGAATGGCAACAAACTTCCCTTCGTTAAGCCTGCCAAGGTCCCTTCCGCTAGTTGGGATGCTGCAGTACATTGGCTTTACCAGGCACGTCTTTGTTCCAGCAGTAGGCTCTTCTAGGGCCTATGCCAGTACCTGCACCCCTCCTACACTGGCCCACCATCCAGTTATCCTGCAATAAAAAAAAACATGTACAGTATACGATATGTGTACATTCACATGTATGTAGTAGAAATTACTTTAAAAGGAATTTGATATAAAGAAAATATATTCTGTTGAGGGATGAAAACAATGAATCATGAGACTGTCTAGACTTAGCTCCATAAGGTAAAGTATATTCAGATATTCAGACTTTGAGTCTGTGATTTTTGTTGTTGTCCTAAAAAGTATGAAGGCCTGGAAATGCACAGCCAGAGGTGAGATTTAGAGTAAGGCTAATTTCAGGGCGTACAGTACACCCCGCAATTATCCGGGTTTTCGGGAGCTCGCGCCGATCGACGCATACTTCCGCGGTGCGGGGGGACCGGATGCCCGCCAGCCCCATAGACTGTCATTACTCGCGGCGTGTAAGCACCGTGAATAAATGACATGACAATTATCTCCCCACGCGTCATATTGTATGCCCGGGGAGAGGAGGCGTAATCCATAGTTCTCTATGAGAACTGTGGATTACCATAATGACTTGAACCCATTTCGCTCATATTAGAGCGCAGAACGCTGCAAAATATGCGGCGAAATGTGCCCCAATTTAAGACGTGTTTACATAGTCTAAGTCCCCATCTCAGGTGTGGCCTCCATTAGAATCATAGCAGCACAGAAAGCTTTAGAAAATAATTGTCAGCCATCTTGAAAGAACAGCTTGACGCAAAGCAAATGTTCAGGCAGTTGCATCTGTGTGCTCACCCAGTATGAGAGAAACCACCAAGCTCTGTACCTCTTCCAGAGTCTGTGACTGTCATATTAGTGTGCCACTTACAGTTGAAACCAGAAGTTTACATACGCTAGATAAAAAGACACATATGCCTGTTTTTCTCACTCTCTGACATGAAATCAGAATAAACCTTACCCGATTTAGGTCAATTAGGAACCAAAATTATTTATATTTGCCAAAGGTCAGAATAATGCGAGAGAGAAAAAATTTAAGGCATTTTTAAAACTTTCTGCAAAGTCAAAAGTTTACATACATTTCATTAGTATTTGGTAGCATTGCCCTTAAACTGTATGACTTGGGTCAAACGTTTTGGATATCCTTCCACAAGCTTCTCACAATAGTTGGTAAGAATTTTGGCCCATTCCTCCTGACAGAGCTGTTGTAACTGAGCCATGTTTGTGGTTCACCTCGCTTGCACCTGCCTTTTCAGCTTTGCCCATAAATTTTCAATAGGATTGAGATCAGGGCTTTGTGATGGCCACTCCAAAACATTGACTTGGTTATCCTTAAGCCACTTTGTAATCAGTTTGGCAGTATGCTTCGGGTCATTGTCCATTTGGAAGACCCATTTTCACCCATGCTTTAACTTCCTGGCTGTTGTCTTGAAATGTTGCTTCAGCATTGCCACATAGTCTTCTTTCCTCATGATGCCATCTATTTCATGAAGTGCACCAGTCCCTCCTGCAGCAAAACAACCACACAACATGATACTGCCACCCCCGTGTTTGACAGTTGAGATGGTGTCCTTAAGCATCCAAGCTTCTTCCTTTTTTCTCCATTATGGTCAAACTGTTAAATTTTAAGTTTGTCAAACCACACAACACCCGAAGGCTAACGCGTTTCGGGCGTAAAGACGTTATGACTAAGGGCGTCTTTACGCCCGAAACGCGTTAGCCTTCGGGTGGCATGTCTTATAGGGGAGTGCCACTGTTTGGATATGCAACAAGTTTTACTTTGCAAAGTCAATAAAAAATTTTGGGAATTTTAACGGAAAGCCCAGTCTTCCTGTATCAACCTCTTCTTTCTACGTGGACTGTATAATTGTTTGTACAGATGAACGAGGCACCTTCAGGTATCTGGAAATTGTACCCAAGGATGATCCAGACTTATTCATGTCCATAATTCTCTTCCTGATATCTTGGCTGATTTATTTAGACTTTCCCACGATGTTACACACAGCAGAAGTAATTTAAAATACATCCACAGGTGTGTCTCTAATTAATTCATATGTTGCCAATAAACCAGAAATCAGAAGCTTTTAGGGACATGACCTCATCATATGGGCTGTCCCAAACTGTTTAAAAGCATAGTAATCCTAGTGTATATAAACTGCCTTAAAAATTCTCTCTCTCATTATTCTGGCATTTGGCAAATAGAAATAATTTTGCTTCCTAATTGACCTAAAACGGGTAAGGTTTATTCTGATTTCATGTCAGATAGTGAGAAGAAACATGCATATGTGTCTTTTTATATAGTGTATCTAAACTTCTGGTTTCAACTGTATAGTGACTGTAATGGCTAAGTGGCTTGTGCCTCTATGTGAGAAAATAAAGCTTTCTTGCTTGCACTATATAGGGCATGCAGCATACTGGTGGCATACATTGCACCTGCTATACTTCTTGCTCTATTTATCTTACATCTAAAGCAATCTTTCTCAGCATTCTAGTGCATGGTTTTGCGCGTGTTCTTTTCGATGTGTCTGATTTTGTAAAAATATGCAAACAAATGTTTTTTATCATGCAGTTTTGTTTTCTTTGCACTAAAAGTTACTTCACTAAAAGGTTTAATTTCATTGTGTTAGTGTTAGCTTTTATATGTCGAATTACTCTATAATTATCCAAAGCAGAGGAGTTATGTCAGATTTATACAATAAGACTATATAGTCACTTGTGTTTAATTAGTAATATACATTCAGATGTTCTGTGTTAAAGTGCAATAAACAATAAAGACAAGATCATCCCTATTTGTTTACTGCACAATTGTTGCCAGAGAAATGTTCATTAGTGCTGGTTTGGGAAAGGAGGTTAAAACAACACATGGTCTTATAGCCAATAAAAAATACTGTACTTCAGGGACGCATACATACACTATGTTTTAGGAAATGAAGCCATAAATGCTTCCATAGGGGGTCTAAAGTTAAACTGTCTTAGCAAACTAAAAAAGTTGGCTTACGTTTACAGTCATAATACAGTACATGGGATAAAACAAACTTTTAAAGCAGTGTAATCTTAAAGGGGTCTTCCTATCATAAATAGTGATGGCTTAATGTTAGTATATGTCATCACTTTATAATTGGTGGGGTTCCTACCTATGAGACCTTTTCAATCTAAAAGATGATCAGCATGTAGCCCAAGGCGCTCCTGCATTGGGAAAAACAGAGATGGCAATGCAGCACTACAGTGGGAACCCCGTGATTATAATGACATATAAAGTCATGGCTTATTGATAGGATAAGATGGTAGTAACATTTATAAAAACCAATATGTGAATCTTTGTATAATAAAAATGTAAGCTCCAGATTGTTCAGTAACTTCCTTCACTTACAGACTGTACAATCTGTGTGCATGCTACTTAAAGGGGTGTTCCCATTACAATAATTAGCTATAAAGGGAACATGTCACATTGAACATGCTGATCTTCAGACCGCATTTTATAGAGCAAGAGGAGCTGAGCAGATTGATACATAGTTTTGTAGGGAAAAATTCAGAAGAACTTATATTTTATTAATTTCAGTCCCTGTTTATTCTAGGTTAAAGAGTCCAGCATGTGGTGTTATCAGTGATTGACAGCCTTTCCTGTATGAATACAGAGATAGCTTTCAATCACCGATGAGACCGCCTACTGGACTCCTTAAAGGGGTGGTCTCACTACAAGGATTGATTTTTATGTTAAACATCTTGCAAACACAAGTCACTTTGTAATACACTCACCGGCCACTTTATTAGGTACA
Source organism: Phyllomedusa bahiana (assembly GCA_025379985.1). Taxonomy (NCBI): domain Eukaryota; kingdom Metazoa; phylum Chordata; class Amphibia; order Anura; family Hylidae; genus Phyllomedusa; species Phyllomedusa bahiana. Next base: position 6,186 of record JAODAL010006830.1, read on the forward strand.
CCATGCTAGTAACGGGTTGGACCCCCTTTTGCCTTCAGAACTGCCTCAATTCTTCGTGGCATAGATTCCACAAGGTGTTGCAACGATGCTCAATTGGTACCAAGGGGCCCAAAGAGTGCCAAGAAAATATTCCCCACACCATGACACCACCACCACCAGCCTGAACCGTTGATACAAGGCAGGATGGATCCATGCTTTCATGTTGTTGATGCCAAATTCTGACCCTACCATCCGAATGTCGCAGCAGAAATCGAGACTCCTCAGACCAGGCAACGTTTTTCCAATCTTCTACTGTCCAATTTCGATGAGCTTGGGCAAATTGGAGCCTCAGTTTCCTGTTCTTAGCTGAAAGGAGTGGCACCCGGTGTGGTCTTCTGCTGCTGTAGCCCATCTGCCTCAAAGTTCGCTGTACTGTGCGTTCAGAGATGCTCTTCTGCCTACCTTGGTTGTAACGGGTGGCTATTTGAGTCACTGTTGCCTTTCTATCAGCTCGAACCAGTCTGCCCATTCTCCTTTGACCTCTGGCATCAACAAGGCATTTCCGCCCACAGGACTGCTGCTCACTGGATGTTTTTTCTTTTTCGGACCATTCTCTGTAAACCCTAGAGATGGTTGTGCGTGAAAATCCCAGGAGATCAGCAGATTCTGAAATACTCAGACCAGCCCTTCTGGCACCAACAACCATGCCACGTTCAAAGGCACTCAAATCACCTTTCTTCCCCATACTGATGCTCGGTTTGAACTGCAGGAGATTGTTTTGACCATGTCTACTTGCCTAAATGCACTGAGTTGCCGCCATGTGATTGGCTGATTAGAAATTAAGTGTTAACGAGCAGTTGGACAGGTGTACCTAATAAAGTGGCCGGTGAGTGTATATGTCCATTAACAGTGTCCTGCCTATTCCTAGATATCCCCTCTTGTATGGGCTGCATCAGCTCCTTGGGTCACTATAGCTACAGACCTGTTCAATCTCTCATGATAGGCTGCCAGCACTGGTTGCTATAGTTACAAATCTGGCTTTTACTGCAGCCTAGTGGCTTTTACTGCAGCCACTAAACACACCCCTGAATTCAAAATGAAACCAGGAAAATCTGGACGGAGGGAAAGAGGAATCAATGTAGTAGGACAACCCCTTTAACACATAATAAGCAAGAATTTAACTGAAGAAAATACAAGTTCTACTGAATATCTCACTACAAAATCATATATCAATCTGCTCAGCATCTCCTGCTATATAACCTGCTGCCCGCAGATTAGATAGCATGATTAATGTAACAGATTCCCTTTAAACATGTTAACAAAGTTAAATAAACATTATTACCAAATAGACTGCGGTTCTGATTTTGCTTCATTTCAGAAATTAAGCAGTTCTTATCTCCTGCTTGTTTACAGAAGGTTTCCTAATTGCCAACCAGTTATATCTTCTCTAGCAGTTCTGGCTGGGATGGTTTTGTCACTCCTTGCTGTGTCTTATCAGCAGCACATGAGCTTGTATATGTTTCTTACTTTAATCCTTTTGAGTTCTGTAGTTTTGTAACTAGCTGTGAAAACACATCCATCATCAATATATCTGTAACAGACTTAGCTAGGAATAGCAGAGCTGAAATGTCAGTCACAGCTCTAGAACAGAGCACAGCCTGTAGATGAAGTGGGAGTCTAAAGCTGGCTGTGAAGAGCATGCTCTGTGAAACAGCCAGATGGCAAAAAAAACCTTTTAACTTTGAACTCAAAGTACATACTTTAAGGACGTAGTGTGCAGGGAGCTCCTAAGCACAGACATGTTTAACCATATGTCGATATAGGAGAACTAGAGCTCTGTAACAGAAACTTAAAGCTCTAACTCTTATAAAGATACCATACTTTTTAAGAAATGAATCAGCACAGAATGGTGGACCTCAAAATGGTATCATGATAAAATGTAGACATCAATCCTACATCTATCCTACTATGATTTTGCCAAGTATTTTGTATGCATAGTTGTTTCTATGTAATTTCTTTCTTATATGCATGAAGCTCAAAGCCCTGCGTCTTCTGTATGTACTTAGATTAATACCCAAACAAGTCATTCTCTCTAGGCACTGAAGGTGCTTAGCAGGGAGCAGCACTACCGAACTCAGAAAAAAAAAGATAATATTTTTCAGTTTCTGTCTGCTGCTGCACTTCTTGCCTGATCTGGCAGTTTTTTTGGAAGTGGGTAACATCTCTAGCAGCAAGTGGTGGCAGAGGCAAAAGAACTTTTGATTCCCAGCCATCCACTGGGCAAGCTGCAGTTTTTCATGCACCTTTTACAGCACCTACACTGGTTAACACGTGGATCCTGAATGAAAAACCTTCATATGTAGCTAAGGTTATATCCCCTTCCCTGTACTTAGCATAACAAGGCTGGCTTCATATTAGTGATAAAACAAAAACACAAACATATTGCAAAATGTTACTCCTTTATATCGTTCTGCAAAATCCAAAGAACATGTATATAAAGCCTTATGTGCAATGTGCGGGAACATTCGCTCTGTTCCTCTCCCAAGCCACTGTAAGATCTTTTTTTTTTTCTACCATGGAGAGCTCACAGTTATATGTGGGTAATACTGTGCAGTTGTTATTCTTTGGATGTTGCATATGACTAATTTTTATTACTCACATCCATCATATCTAATATACTATACTTAGTGGTATGTTAAGTATTTCATATGGCTTGCTGGTCATCCACAATGAATATACACAGTGCCTTATGTATGAAAACCGTCTAGCAGTAAGACTGTCTGTGTTGACCATAGGAACTAATGTTGAGCGATTTTTATCGACAAAGTTGAAATCGGCAAGGTTTTTATGGTGAATCGAAATTTCCAGATCATGCGAAAATTTAAAGGTTTAAAAATTTCTGTGCATCATCTATTAAGAATCGCGCCTTTTTCGGCCCCTTCCTGAAAATTTTGGGCCGGCCAGCAAATCAGATTACAGAATAGAGCAGGGTGAGATGTGTGTGGGGACGTCATGACTGGGATGTGTATGGTTGCGTTTGGCTGGAAAAATCACATGACCTTCTTTTTAAACATAGAACAACGTTTCCTTTTTTCAGCCTCAGTGATCTCAGCGTCTCATAGGGATAGGACCTGCGTTCTGCCTGTGGCCAAACAGCTCAGCGGAAATTAGTCTATTTCTGCACAGAGAAACCCTACTATTAGCTGTGATCCTTCCAATTTAGTTACATTAGGGATTTGAACATTTTATGTAGTTAGCTAGAGAATTTTAAAGCAGAATCTACCACTGTAAATTCACGGCGGTGGAGCGGGGGGGGGGGGGGGGGGCCCGCGGGCGAACACAGACAAGCTCATCTTTAAAGAAACTGGATAAAGTTCACCAAGACTTAGTGTAGACATTGTAGGGGAAATATCTTTATTATTAACAGTTTGCTATTGAAATATTTCCGGGATATTGGGCAGCCTAAACCTTATTTTGGATAAAAAATCATTTCTAGTAACTGCAGGTCTCTTTGTTAGCTGCAAAACTCCACTTTTTATTATCAGTATACATTTCAATAGGTGTTCAATTTTACCCATTACACCTGTAAACTGTTTGATATATCCACCTTGCACTTAATTACAAACCAGCAATCTTGTAGTCAGCACAGGTTGTTTGTTGCCAAAAATACCGTTTTATCATACGAAAAACATCACAGTTACGTGTTTTTTGACTTTTGCGCCCCAGCACTGTTCATTGACGCAGCATCAACGTAAATCTTAAAACAGCAATTCTAATTCACCACAGGTGAATTGAAAGTGCAAAAAATACCTTTTAAATTATATCAAAACTTTAACAGTTACGTGTTTTTTGACTTTTGCGCACTCAGCACTGTTCATTGACGCAGCATCTACTTAAATTTTAAAACAGCAATTCAATTACACCACAGGTGAATTGAAAGGTGCAAAAAATACAGTTTATTATGTCAAAACAAAACAGTTACGTGTTTTTGACTTTTGCGCACCCAGCACTGTTCATTGACGCACACACAAAAACTTAAAACAGCAATTCAATATTCACCAAGGTGTATTGAAAGGTGCAAAAAATACAGTTTATTTATAATCAAAACATAACATTACGTGTTTTTTGACTTTTGCGCACCCAGCACTGTTCATTGACGCAGCATCTACGTAAATCTTAAAAATAGCAATTCTATATTCACCACAGGTGAATTGAAAGGTGCAAAAATACAGTTTATTATATCAAAACATAACAGTTACGTGTTTTTTGACTTTTGCGCACTCAGCACTGTTCATAAAACGCAGCATCTACGTAAATCTTAAAATAGCAATCTATATTCACCACAGGTGAATTGAAAGGTGCAAAAAATACAGTTTTATTATATCAAAACATAACATTACGTGTTTTTTGACTTTTGCGCACTCAGCACTGTTCATTGACGAAGCATCTACGTAAATCTTAAAATAGAAAATTCTACATTCCCCACAGGTGAATTGAAAGGTGCAAAAAATACAGTTTATTATATCAAAACATAACAGTTACGTGTTTTTTGACTTTTGCGCACTCAGCACTGTTCATTGACGCAGCATCTACTTAAATCTTAAAATAGAGATTCCATATTCAACACAGGTGAATTGAAAGGTGAAAAAAATACATTTTATTAAACCAAAACATAACTGTTACTTGTTTTTTGTATTTTGCGCACCCAGCACTGTTCATTGACGCAGCATCTACGTAAATCTTAAAACAGCAATTCTATATTCACCACAGGTGAATTGAAAGGTGCAAAAAATACCGTTAATAAAAACAAAAGATAACAAATACGTGTTTTTTGGACTTTTGCCCAGTCCAGATTTGTTGATAACACCTTGCAGTTAAATTTGAATCCAGCAATTTTGTTTTGATTAGATGGATTTGAGAATAGCTGTGTTTTTGCCGTCTTTTAAATAAAGAGACTTTCCAAAACTATTCCATACTTCTCAAATTTTTATATTTCTGAACATGGAGCGAAATGCAGGTGGTAAGCGAGCAAAGAGGGGGGTAGCACATGGAGGTAAGGTACGAGAGAAGGTGCTCCTTTCCAGTGCTGGCGACAACACGATGCCAGCGGATCGTCAGTTGCAGGACCTCAGGCCTGTCATCGCTGGGCCCAGGGCCCTGTGATTGAAAGTAGAAACAAATCGTCGCCAATCTGTCCTTCAGTGGGTTTAATGCAACCTGCATCTAGCAGTCTTACCTCCTCGTCCTCGCAGTCAGGGCCACAAATGTCATCATCAGCATCTTCAGCATCCTTCCAACATGAAGCAGCCCAAATGTCAACATCGTGTACCCACCACTTTTGGATAATCCATTGTCTGAAGACCTTTTTTGATGACAAAATGCAGTTGGGGTCAGAAGGCATGTTAAAAGATCAAGAGGATGATTTAGTCTGCTCTGACGCCCATTTCTGATGCCATCAGAGGAGGGTGAAGGAAGCCGGTCAATCGGCAAAAATCCCGGGCGGTTCGGCAACGCCTTGCAGTCCCCCTTTTCTTGTAGCCCGCACTTCGGGATGCAGAAAGTCAGGACGACCAAGTCACCTGTGTTGATGATGATGATGATGACGACATTGTGGATCCATCCTGGTCTTTTCCGCAGAATTTGCTTGCGAGCGCTTCATCGTGGACGAGGAGGAAGACGATGGGTAGTGTCCAAAACGGGTCCCCGCCACAAAAAGGAGAGGGCGGTCGGCAGAAGTCCGCTGATATGTTTCCGCCAGCCACGGTCAGCGCAAACCCCGCTCCTCGCTTATTCCCGCAAAAAGGTCCAGGACCTCTCAAGCCTGGGCCTTCTTTGAGCAAGCTCTGATTCACCCAGCGATGTCATATTCCGCCTTGCCTAAACGCATAAGTAGAGGCAAGAACCTTAAGTGGTTAACCACCACCAACATGTCTAGTCACATGCAGCGAATGCATGAGTTGAAATGGAGGAACCTTGGCCAAAAAAGGGCCCGACCGCGCGAGCCTCCAACCCTGTCACACCCTCTGTCTCCGCCCTCCTCCTCCTCCGCCACCACCAAGCGTTTCCCCAGCTGCCCATGTCTCTCAGAGTCATGATCAGGGATCAGCCTCCGCTTCAGCCTCCACCGTTCGCCCGAGTACCACCAGCACCACCAAGAGACCCATCCTACTCCTTCTCCTTCCGCCAGTTTGACGACCTGCAGCCGTACAGCGCCAGTCTAGCACCAGCCTTCTGTCTTCCAGGTTTGGGAGCAGAAGAAACACTTTAACCCAAACCATCCCCAAAACCAAAAGCCTAACGGGCGGCATTGCCAGGCTTTTGGCCTTGGAAATGTTGCCTTTCCGTCTGGTGGACACAGATGGGTTCCGCCACGTCAAGGCCCTCGCTTGCCACCAATACCAGATGCCGACAGGCATTTCTTTGCCAGAAAAGCCGTCCCTGCCCTGGCCAGCCAAAGTGTCATCTAAAAATTTCCCAAACGCGTTGTCTGCATCTGTGTCCCGAAAAGTCCATCTCACCACCGACACATGGACTAGTAAGCACGGCCAAGGCCGCTATATCTCTGTGATAGCTCACTGGGTGAGCTGGGTGGATGTCTCTGGGGGTACGGTGGCTCTCAGGCTCGGGGCACCCCTCTTTAAACCGCAGGGATGGGGGCAGGGCTCTTTCCCCCCAAGGTCCTCTGGGCATCACGTGCCCAAGACCAGGCCGTGTTGAAATTAATCTGCCTTGGGGACCGTCCCCCACACAGGTCAGGAGCTGTGGACGGCTCTAAGCAACGAGACCAAGCGCTGGCTGGGTGACAAGAACCTTGGGGCCAGGCAAGGTGGTGTGCATAACGGGCGAAATCTGCAGGCCGCCCTTAAGATCGGTAGGCTGGGGCACATCCCTTGCCTGGCACATTCATGAACCTTGTCGTCCAAAAAATTTCTAAAGAGCTACCCTGTCTGGACGCCTGCTGAAGAAGGCTCGAGGTCTGATTCGCACTTCCGCCGTTTGCACCCTGCTTCGTCCCGCCTGGGTGCGTTTGCAGCGTCAGCTCGCCTCCCCTTTAACCTCTCATTGGTTGACGTGGCAACACGCTGGAATTACCACCCTCCACATGCTCCAAACGATTTGTGGCAGCAGCGCAATGCCATTACGCAGTTTCGAAGTGACACATGGCCTGACAAGCAGCGGTACGGACCTCGGGTGTTGAAAACCACCAGAGTGGAGGCAGGTGAAAGAGCTCTGCACCATCCTTTCCAGTTTTGAAGAACCACCAAAATGGTCAGTGCGGAAATGCCCTTGTCTGCATGAGCATTGTGGTGATCTTAGTTCTGGAACGATCGTTTGGACACTCTGAAACAACAGGTCCCGCCAGCGACGGAGGAGGAGACGGACACAGATGCGGACACGGGGCCTTTCTCTCCGTCAAATCACAAGGCCCGACAGTTTTTACAATTTCATCGTCTTCATTAGGCAGTGGTTCGGGGTCCAGAGCTAGTGCAAGGGGCGCATCAGCTCTCAGGGTGCATCATCTCAGGCAAGTCGGGCTGTGGGTTTAAGCTGTGCCGGAGGCCGCGGAGGAGGAGGAGGAGGAGGTATCCCTAGACACCGATGTTACCGACTTTCCCCGCCTTGGAAAGAGGGTTTGGGGCGAATTTGAGGCGGAGGAGGAAAGATGAGGAAGATCAGTTTGCTAGTGCCCCTCGACCCAGAGGCTTGGGAAAAACAAGGCTCCATCTCTCACATTTATGCTTGGATTCTCCATTTCCTCCAACATGATCCTCGCATTTTAAGGCCATCAAAAAGAACAACAGATAAAGGGTGGTCAACCTCCTGGATCCCCCGGTACAAACAAAAATCAGACTTTCCTTCCACCCACCCAAATAGAGAGTAAAATGCAGGAAATGAGACCTTACTGATTGATCAACTGGAGACATCTGTTGCGTCTGCTTCTCGTTCCCCAATTTTCACGGTGGAACAAGATAAGCGAGGTGACAGCAGTAGAGTGCCAAGTAGGCGTAGCGGCAGCAGCAGGCAAGGTGGCAGAAGCCTAATGGTGACCTCTGGCAATCTTTGTTTACCACCTCACCAACGCATGCAATGCAGGGCACACATCCAACCAAAAGAGATCAGCTTTAAGATCATGGTGCACGACTATCTGCGTCTCAACACCGATGTTTTTGGCATGTGTTCCGGACCCAATAGACTTCTGGGTATCCAAAATGGACGAATGGCCCGAGCTGGCTCGTCACGCCATAGAGGTGTTGTCCTGCCCAGCAGCCAGCGTCAATATCTGAGCGGAAACCTTCAGCACAGATGGAGGAGTCATTACAGACAAACGATCCGGCTTTCCACAGATAATGTGGATCGTTTGACTTTCATCAAGATGAATCAGGCATGGATCTCTGATGATGTTGTGGCCCCAATTGCCGAGGTCACCGATTAGTTGCCAGTCTAATTTTACATTCCTTTTTTAAACAGAAATGGTCCTCTTGAAAACTTTTTTTTAAAATGATCATTTCTTACTGCAAATTTTATTCTTTTCCCAACAGTTCATTTTGCTGGTTTTGCTGTGAGGAGACTGGGAAAAGCAGCAAAGGTTTCATTACAACACCGTATTCCATTTACTCACTTTATCTTAAGAAGTTTTCGCATTGTCAATGGTTTTGAGGTCATGTTGCTGTGAGATACAGCAATAATCATGGTCCTTTGGAACAGAAATGTGGCTTCTAAGTGGCATTTCTCCCTCACAATTTTTAATAGTGGCTGAGAAGTCATATTTATAATTTTTTGGGGTCATGTAGCTGTGAGATACAGCAATAATCATGGTCCTTTGTAACAGAAATGCCACTTCTAAGAGGCATTTCTCCCTCACGATTTTTAACAGTGGCTGAGAAGTCATTTTATAATTTTTTGGGGTCATGCTGCTTTGAAATGCAGCAATAACTACAGGTCCTTATTATAAAAAAATGTTGTTTCTAACAGACATTTGTTCTTCACAATTGACCAAAGTGGCTCAAGGGTCATGCTTTTTAATTTTTGGGGGCATTTTGCTGTGACATGCAGCCATACTACAGGTCCTATTCTAAAAAATGTTGTTTCTAACAGACATTGTTCTTCACAATTGACCAAAAATGGGTCAAGGGGCATGCTTTGAATTTTTGGGGGCATTTTGCTGTGACATGCAGCTATACTACAGGTCCTATTCTAAAAAATTTGTTTCTAACAGACATTTGTTCTTCACAATTGTCAAGAGTGCTCAAGGGTGATGGTGCTGTCAGAAACAGGAAATAGGTAGGACACTGTTTAAAGGACACATATTGCAAAATGACTTGTTTTTGCAAGATCTTTAACAAGCTTCAATCCCTGTATCGAGACAACCCATTTAATTAAATGAAAAAAAGAGGAAAAAAAAACATGGTGGGATTCCCATCCTATTTTAAAAATGTTTTTCTAGAATTAAAGTACTAAAAAACTTGCATGTACAAAATAGCTGTTAAAAAAATTCCTCTGGAATTTTACAAGGGGGGTACAGGAAAACTTGACCAGATGTAGTTTATTCAGAGGACATGGAGTATGGAGCACGGACAGAGAACAAAGTACAGAGACCATTTTCCCCCAGCACGTTTTAGTAAAATGAGAAAAAAAATGCCAAGATAAAGGGGGACCTGGGTTTAAACAGGAGCGTTAACCACCAGTATTTCCAAGTGAAGCTCAATTGGTCCACACTCATACGGAGGGGCAAGCGCTACCCAGGTATTGACTGTGTACAGAGGAAGGCTGGAGTTCTCACACTTCCGCTTCCGCACTCTGCTTCAGCACGACAGTTTTCGTTGCTGCGTCATCAGGGCATTTTAACCTGCGTGTTAATAGATGACGGCCCCAGCCTGGGCTTTCACCGCACCCACTGTAACTCCGGCCCTGGGTCAAGTGTGTTGCCTAAGATGTAGCATGTATCCATTTGACTGTTGTGGATGTTAATTTCAGCTTCTCCAGCCTTGTTTGGGTGTAATAATGAAGGTGTTGTTGCTCTCCCATAGACTTTAATGGTCATTCGCGCATAATCGATGCTCACTATCGAAAAACCTTATCGATAGCGGCCGACTATCGACTATCGATCGATCTCGATAGCCAACGCAATCGCTCAACACTAATAGGAACCAATCACAACTCAGCATTTATTTTTCCAGAGCACTATATGAAATGAAAACTGACCTCTAATTTGTTGCTATGGTACAGTCTTACTGCTAGACAGTTTTTATACATAAGTTTCTCAGTCTTCAGTTTTTTTAATTTTTAATTTTTTTATGCCATTCATCATATTCATTAATAACATATAAATAACATGTTAACTTTATTCTCTGAATCAGTTTACACTAATACCAGAAAGGTTTATTTTTTCAACTTTTATTATTTTTGCAAACATGGTGCCATTTTAAGGCTAACTCGTTAACTATGTTTTATTCATGGGAATAAAACAGAAATGCCACAAGTATTTTTTGGCATTTAAATAATATTTTACATACATAGGACACGGTATACAAACACCAAAAAGGAAAAGAAGAAACAACAAACACAAAGTACCAAAGATTAATCAGTTCATATATTTTATTTCCACATAATTACTATAAAAGATAATAAAATAAATAAATAGCGCAGATTTTTTGAGTGCCACGAAGAATGATAGGAGGTAGATAGTGGAAAGTATCTCAATACATGATGATATAACAACACTAATTATGCATGATTGTAATTTGTCTGTAAATCCATAAAAAAGAGGTGGCCATAAGAAATTAAAAATCAGATTATCTGAATAAGGTGCAAGTACACAGCAGTGATTTTGAATAAGTTTATTAAGCAAAAGTATCCAAATCATGATAATACTGTAAATACACAAAGATTAAAAGTGCAACTTCATAATAGTTATGTATATATATATATAATATAAAATATATATATAATATATCAATATATATATTATATACATATATACAAATATTATATATAAATATATATATATACAAATATAAAATATATAATTATATATATTAATATTCTATATATATATATATAGTGTGAATGCAACTTTAAAATGCACATTACCATTACAACTTCATAAAGATGTATGACCACCATTGGTCCATAACAAAGTGTGTACATCCCCAGTAGCCATGATTCTTATCCAAGCATATGAAACACCCCAACGTATGTTTTGGAAACCCTCTGTCAGGGGGTGTCCAGCACAAAAGACTGTTAGGTAAAATGTGACCACATGGTCTCTCTAGTCTGCCGTATATTATTTCCTCTGTATTTTTATGTTAGGATAGATACAGGTTTATTCCAGACAGGTTTGCATTCATTTACAAATGTAGATTTTACAACTACATTTGCTGGAGGTTTGTTCTGAGCATCTATATTTTTTGACATTCATCATGATCTTCCTTTTGTAGTTACGACTGCAGTTATACCAAATATATTTTTTATTGAATTTTTCCACTACATTTTATTGTTTCTGTCCTTGTTTGTTGCCTGGTCTTGTGAAAAAAATCAATACCTTGTGGCAGTCCTGCTTATTATGCCATGGTCTGCACTCAGTCTATTAACCTTGTTTGTCTGTATATATACATATAATAAAGCATAAGCTAAGTCTTGACTTTCTCTTTCACATTTCCACATGTTTCAGTAACATGAGCTGGTGTGTAATGCATGTTTTCCCATCTGCAGCAGCAGAGCTTTTTTTTTTTATAAAAACCATAGCAACTAGAAATTTTTCAAACTTCCGAATCCATTTTAATCATTTAGGTCTAGCAGAACTGAATCAGTCAAGTGTAGGAAAAGTACACAAAGCCATGTCTGAGCTGAACTGATGCAGGTTATTCACAGTGTTAAATCTCATGCTCTTAATTATAGCTCTTAAAATGAAACCAAAAAATGGTAAAATAAACAAAACATACTCTATCAACTGACAGTCTATATAGCCCTGATTAGGTAGCAATGATGAATCACGTCGGGTGCAGGTAACTGGTCGACGGATGATGATGTAATATGTTCTTGACTATGCTGAACTTCCAACAAATGCAGTATTTTAGAGGTTTCATTTCAGCCTAACATGGGAAAATCTGTAGCAGGTAGAGTTAAAAAAGTCTAACTGATGAGACAGCATTGTAAACCCAAGACTCACATGTCCACCATGAAGGCTGGAAGTGTTGTGGGAGTCATTAAATCAAACAACGAGGCAGTTCACTCTGGATATATCGTGTGGAACACACAATGGACAACATGACTGACTGTGGTCTAACAAGTTCTTTTTTATTATTTGTTTTAATCTTTATGGCTCTTATCAACTACGGTTTACCTTGGCAGACCATTATCTTATATAAACTTTTATATACTTTTATCTATAATCTATGGTGGTACTTCGTTCCTAATAAAATATCTGGTTGATTGCTTTTATTGTTAATTTGTCAGGGTCTGTTTCAAGGTCTTAATGAGCAGTACATAGTCAGCATTAGGGTACGTTCACACGGCGCATTCAAAAGTGCTGCGTAAATCGTATCCAACACACAGATGCGTGTTTGGATGAGTTTTTGCTGCAGCAGGAATGCACCCTATAGTTTTAAATAGGGCGCCTGCTGCGTCTTTCGGATCAAGAATTAACATGACAATTCTTTGAACGGATCTGAAAGACTCATCAGAAAAATGCACGTAAATACACACTCGTTTGAACGCCGATGCATGTTTTACATTGAAAGTAATGTAAATCACACTGCACATTGTTAGATGTGTGTTTGGGTTCGTTTAGGGTCTAAAACACGGATCCAAACAGGTTACACCACTACAGGGGGGTGTTTCTGAGCTGACCCTGGCTTCAAAGCACAACTAGTGGGTGATGAAAAAATGTCCATAGACTCAGAAACAAAGCCATGCGATCGATGGATGTCACATGGTATGTAGGAAGAAGGGGAGGAAAGTGCTCCTTGCCTGGTTTTGCAAAGCAGAACAGGTAAATAATTTTTAATGAGTACCAATTACACAGTTCAATATAATTAGGTTGTGAGCTCTATAACAAATAAAAGATAGTCCCGGAGAACCCCTTTAATTTACTTAAGATTACTTGAACCATTCATTGCTATGTTATAAATAGGATATCAATAATGTGATGTTTTGTAATTAAAAGTTAAATGAAGACTATTACCAAATAAACTGCTGTTTTGATTTTGCTCTGCTCAGAAGATTTTTTTCTCCTCTTGGTTAATGACCACCCATCCCCCTCCTCTTCCTGCTCTCTCTTATCTCTAGCAACAGACTTTGATTACCTAAGTAAATGAAAAACTTTCACCCCTTAAGGTCTTGTCCCCACTGCACGGGTTTTAACCTGGTTTTTCAGACGGTCTTTCAAATTTGAAAACCGTCTGCAAGACGGTTGAAAACCTTTAACAAGGGCCTCTATGGAAACCTGCGCAGCAGTCTCTACTGCACGGCTTTTCCGCCTGCCGGTGGCCTGAAAAACATAGAAAATGTTCATTCTTCCGTCCAGTTTTCGGGTGGCAGGAGAACATGTCTATGTGAAGGAGGAGGGCTTTTCTCTGCTAATCGTGGAGAAAAGTCATCCCCCTGCGGCCATGTACACCGTACGAAAACAGTGCAAATACCAGTCGGATAAACTGACCGGTATGTGTCCTGTGCCATGTAAACGGCCCCTAAAGCTCTGTAGCCTTGTGTATTATTTATTATTATATATAAATCTGCTGCAGTCATATCACTGTAACAGGAATAGCTAGGAACAGCAGAGATGATATGTCAATCACTGCTAAAGAACCACCTATAGCCTAACCAGGAAGTGTGAGTCTAAAGCTGGTTGTCGCTCTATGAAATTGCATGGTGAGAACACGCTTTTAAGCCTCAAGCCCCATTTGCTGCGAAAACCCATTTTCAGCAGTGAGAATATTGTAAAGTCTAAACTTTATATTTCCTTTGATTTTAGGAGTTTAGGACATTTGTTAATATGTGTAAGACGACATAAACTAAGAAACTGTTCTGAACTTTTTTATTTTCTGTAACCTTCAGCTTTCAAAAGATGAAATACCAAATCTCAGGCAAGCAGGAGAAGATTTTTTATCAGGGTATAAATAAATACATAGCTTGTTATTAAAATCAAAAGCATCTTTGATATCTATATAGGAAACATTAATTTTTCCCTGAAGGTGGTGCTATTGTTACAACATTGTGGCGTCTGCAGTACATTCTCTTATTATGTAAAATGCAACTCAAATTGCAGATGACACTTACCTAACATTTTACTCTAACTTCTGTGCAAACAACAATTTAAACCTGCTTGAAAAGTTATGTAACCTCTTTAGAACACTGTAAACTCATGACATAACCACAGCAATGGAATTTGTCAACAGGCAAATAGAAATTGAAAGTGTAAATCTATGTGATGCACTTTGTATTTGCAGATAGAGAAACTATAACCTGAAATGGTTAAATTTTAAATATTTTTTATGTTATTTATTGTACAAATAAATTAACTTTCAGGTTATTTTCCATTTATATTGTATTCAATAGTATTGTTGTATGACATAGATGTCAACTACTGAGTGATAATATATATATATATATTATATATATATATATAATATAATATAATATTTATATATATATATATATATATAATATATATATATATTATATAAATATATATATATAGGTAAATACATATGTATATTAAAAAGACAGCTTTCACTTAAAACATAGTTTTCAATTGTCTACCTTTAAGGCTATGTCTACACTGCATCAGACAAAAAACGGCCCAAAAGCGGACGTTTTTTCTCTGATGCAGGGCGGCGTTTTTTGTTTTTGTTCTGTACTGCTCTTTACATGAGCCGCTCCTTTGGACACTAGGTGAGACCCTCCACCCCATTTTTTTTTCTGGTGCATTGTGTATACATGATCAAAAGAAGCCTCAAAATAGAATGTGATTTTCAGCATCCAGCAGCTCTTTCAGACTTTAACCCCTTCAGGACCCGGTGTTTTTTTTTTGTGACACGTTCGTTTTTCCTCCTCGCCTTCTGAAAGCCATAACTTTTTTATTTTTCCACCTACATAGACACATGAGGGCTTTTATTTTGCAGGACAAGATGTACTTTCTAATTCACTATACTATAGAATATACTTGGAAACCGCAAAAAAATTCCAAGTGGGACAAATTGTGAAAAAAAATGTATTTTCGCCATGTTTGCGGGTGTTTTGCTTTTATGGCATTCAATCTTCGGTAAATATAATGTGTTATCTGTATTCTACACGTTGAGACGCATCTAGCAATACCAAACATGTAGGGTTTCCATATGATGTGATAACGTAAAAAAAATTCCAAACATTTTCTATTTTTGACATTTGCGCCGCGGCACCAGTTTGTGCAACCAATAACTTTTTTGTACTAACACCTACGGACGTCAGTGAGGGTGCATTATTTGCGGGCTGAGGTGTACTTTTTATCGCTAGTAGTTTGGAATGCATGCGACTTTTTTGATAATTTTTATTCCATTTTTTGAGTGACGTAAAATGACCAAAAACGCAATTTTGGCGTTTGGAATTTTTTTTCTTCTACGGTGTTCAGTGTACGGGATAAATGATGTTATATTTTTATAGATCGGACTTTTTTGGACGCGGCGATACCAAATATGTGTAACTTTTATATTATTTTAATTATTTTATTTATAAAATGGGGAAAGGGGGGGTGATTTGAACTTTTAATACTTTTTTTTTTGTACTTTAAAACTTTATTTTTTTTACTGTAATATTTAGTCCCCCTATGGTGCTTGACCACTAGGGGGCACGATTGTTAATACAACCTAATGCATTGCATAGGCAATGCATTAGGGTGTACAAAGATGGTGGTTTCCCCACTTCCTGTCTGCGGACGGAGGTGGGGCAAACCGGCCAGGGTAAGTGACGGGAGCCTTCACAAGGCTCCCCACCACCATGCCCGGTCGTCGGATCGGCGCAGCTGTGCCGATGACCGTAACAATCGGTGCGCGGCACCGATCGGCTTTCATTCAGACGCCGCGGCCATCTTTGCCGCGGTGTCTGATGGGTTAAACTGCGGCAGCGGTCGGAGCCACCCGCCGACGCTGTTACTGCCGGGTGTTAGCTGCGATCAGCCGCTAACACCCGGCGGCTGTGCGGGGGGTCGCGGAGCGATCCCCCTGCAAAGCCCCTGAGCGGCCCTGGGACGTACTCATACGCCCAGGGTCGTGAAGGGGTTAATATGTAAGAATTTTAAGTGTTACCTTTTATTATGTTGGGTGACATCTCACTCAGTAGTTGATGTTTATTACATATATATTTTGGGTACATTGTTAGTGGAAATAATGCAGTATACAATATTAATTGGTTCTGGCATGACTATTGCATGTGGAATCATAACTCTATTGTATGTTGAAATCATAACTCTATGGAAAACTTGGTTCCAAAGCCCCAAAATGTCACCCAACATAATAAAAGTTAACACTTAAAGTTCTTACATATTAAAGTCTGAAAGAGCTGCTGGATGCTGAAAATCACATTCTATTTTGAGGCTTTTTTAAATAAATGTAAAACAAATCCCACCAAAAAAAAAAAGGGGGGGGAAAGGGTTTTCACCTAGTGTCCCAAAGGAGCGGTCATTTTAAAAGAGCATACAGAAAAAAAACAAAAAGCCCCCCCCTCCCATCAAAAAAAAAAAGGGGGCCCGTTTTTGGGCCGTTTTTTGTCTGATCCCAGTTTTAGACATGGGCCTTAAAGGTAAAAATTTTGAAAACTATGTTTTAAGTGAAAGCTGTCTTTTTAATGGTTTGAAGCTGTGGGATAAAATTCATATATGTAAAAACATTTTATGAAAAAAGGCACAAAAGGGGGAAACATGATAAACCATTGGGCTGAAAGGCCTTTCTAAATAGTTTTTAAGGAAGTGTAGAATGCACCAAAAATGTTGCCCCCTTTTCCCGCTGCAGGTCATATATATAGGGGGAAATTTTGGGCCAATACGACAAGTCGGCTCAGGCACCCCCTTTTAACCCCTGGTCGGGGCTGTTCTAACTTTTTCTGCGCCTAGTTTTTGCTTTTCAAACATTCAAAATGTGAAAAAATTTTTACAAATGGGGGTGTTTCGATGTATTTTACCGGGATTTTTAAACCACAGTGTAACCCCCTTTTGGTGAGGGTCCAGTAGTGTATGTGACTGAAACCTGTTTTGTAAATGTCACCCTGATTCCCTGACGAAAGCGGCTAATTTTAAAATTAGCAAAAAAAACCAACTTTTTTTAAATTTTTGGGGAAAAACACACAAAAAAAAAGGATTTAGTTTTGGGAAATTAAAGAAGAGATGTGGCTCTCCTGGAAGCCCCATCTAGTAATCTTTTTATATTTCTACATTTCCCTCCCCCCGGGGAAATCCCCTGCGGGCCAAATTTCTGATTCTGTTCTCTCAGGATGTAGGCATTGTAACTGACGAAGTAGGACTTAAGGATGTAGGACTTAAAGTGGTTGAATGGAGAGGTGGTTGGGACTCTCCTATAGACTTGAATGGGACTTCCAATTACCCCAAAAACATGGGCCCCTTCCCCCCAAAAAAAATTATTATGTTTGGGGGGGGGGGGGGGGGGTTGAAAAATTTTTTTTTTTCAAGGAAGGGGGGGGGGTTTTTGGGGGGGTTTGAAATTGTTTTAAAAAGGTGGTTAGAGATAAAAGGGGTGGATTTTTTGGGGGGGGGATTAGGGATAAATTTTTTTAGGGGAGAAAATTTTGGGGGGTTTTATTTTTTTTCTGTTGGGGGTTTTAATTTTTTGAAAATGGTGATTATTTAATTGTTTTTTGGGGAAAGGGTTTAAAAAAAAGCCGGGGGAATATTTTTGGGGGGTAAGGGCTGAGCTGCCTGAAGTAAAGGTTTTTCATAAGTCCTGTTTTCCCTAGGAAACCCGGGGTTCATTTTTAGAGTTTTTGCTGCCTTGGGAAAAACTTTTCCGGGCTCAGCCTCTGAAATTGGAAATGGGGCAAAAGGGCGGGCCCAAACATTTTAGATAGTTGTTGGCCAAAGCCGCCGGGCCAACAGCTACCCTTTCGGGACTCCCCTTACAGTAAATACTGAAATTTCAATAGCGACTGTGGCATCTTGGGTTCCCTATGTCACTACACTGCAGCCCATGACTTTTGGCCACTGTTGAGCTGCCAGGGCTAGTTGGGGACTGACAAGGGCTTCCAGGCCTTATAGGAAGAATTCTTTAGTTTTACACTGACAATCAATAATGCTTTGGTATACTCTGTATACTACAGAATTATAGAAGGGATCAGGAGATCACATTGTGATGTCCACTATTTTTTCCATAAAGACTGATGTCAAATATATAGCTATTGTATTGCAAATAAATTTCCAAACAATGAAACAAGAAAAAATGATAATAAGGGAAATAAATTTGGTTGTCAAAAAAACGGGGTTTTATTAAACATGTGCTTGTTTTTTTGTGGAAAGAAAAAAAATAAGTTAAAGGCCCCGGGCAATGTGAAAAAACACAAAAAATTTTTCCCAAAAAATTATGAAATTTTTTCTGCAAACATAGTAAAAAAAAAAAAACTATGCAGGGTTGTCATTCCCATAATCATTTTTGCTAATAAAAATAATATTGACCCGCACGGGCGAATCCCAAAAATTTTAAAAGGGGGAAAGGGAAATAAGGGGAAATTTAAAAGGGGTTTTTTTCTCATCTAAAAGTATTATAATGCATGAAAAAAATAATGCGTTTTGGCTCTGTCCCTTGCGGGCCAGCTGTTTTAAATTTGGGCATTTTAGAAAAATTTCATCTTCTCTGTTTATTATGTTTTATTAGTCTAGATTAAATTAAATTTCCTTCCGGGGCCAAGAAGCTTCTAAGCTAATGTAAACAGTAGAGTAATTTACTGTCTTTTGTCGAAGATCAATAACAAAAAGCCCCACTCCCGGGGCCCAAGACCTGTGTGATATGTCACTCCTGCTATCAGATAGAAAAAAACCCAGCGGGGGAAAAGGGAGTAAAACATGTTGGTCACTTGGGAAGCTGGGAAAGGGCCCTCGATGGTGAAAAAATTTAATTTGTAGCCCCCTTAAAAAAAAAAGATGAAAAAAGGGCAATATATTTGGAAAAACATCTTAAATTTAGTGTTCCCTTAAAATTTTAAAAACCCAATTTTTGTAGGAGACAACCTTTTATTTTTTTAATCAATAAGGGATATATGCCTCAAAATTGTGCAACACATAAGTATGATTTGTGAGTACAAATATGGATTAACTTTATGAATTAACTTTAATTGACTCATACTGCTACGTCCACAGAAAGATAAAAAAATGTAGGAGTTTCTTGCTTTTGGGTTTGACGGCCCTGACAGTGGCATTTCCAAACCTTTTTAGAGTGGATGCTATTAACTAGTGATGAGCGATTACGTTGCCCAAATTGCCCATCGGGTCGATAGTCGAAAAGGGCAATTATCAATAAGAAAACCCCGATAGTCGATAATAGATTATCGCCGTGGACCATTAAAGTCTAGGGGGAGGGGAACAACACCTTCATTTTTACACCCAAAACGGGGATGGGAGAATCGGGAAAATTTAAAACATCCACAACAGTCAATGGTACGGGCTACATCTTCGGCAACAAACTTGGGGTTATAAAAGCCACAAAAAAAACTCACAGACCATTCACTACCCCTTTCTTGCACCACAGCCATGCCCCTTTAAACCTCCCACACCCAAAAAATTTAAAAAGTGCCAAAAGGCAGTTTGTTTTTAACCCTCATTTCACTTGAACTGGGCATTAAATATCCCCGTCCTGGAAAGGAGCATGAGCCCCCAAACCTGCATACCCCCGATTAAAAAATGCCCGGGAAAAAAGGGGTCTTTCAACCACCCTTTTAGTTGAACTGGGCATTTAAAATATATCTGCCCCGTAAACCGGGAGTATGACCATTTAAACCCGTCTGACCCACAGATTAAAAAAGGGGCTGGGGAAAAGGAGTCCCCTTTTAAACCACCATTTTTTGTTGAAGCAAATTGACTATACCCGTTTTTTGACCACAGTATGACCATTTAAACCTGTTGAAACCCCCAGATTTAAAAAATGCTGGGGAAAAAGGGGTCTTTGGGCCACCAAATTTTTTTTTACTGGACATTGACAAATCGTTTCCTTTTTCCGCAGAAAAGACCCCTGAACCTTTTTACCCCCAGATCCCCAAGTGGCACAAGCATTTTGTACAGTGAAATCAAATTTTGTATTTTTTTTGGTAACCCGACATTTGTTTTCGAAATTTTTTTAGGGAAGTTTTATTTTTTTAGTTTTTACATTTTATCATTTTTCTTTTTTTCAAAATGTGATTTTTAAAAACAAATACACCCCTCCTTTCAGTTTTTTAAAAATTTTTTATTACACGTGTAAAATGTGTTAATTCGGGCCCCACACCCCCATAATTTTTACAAATGTCCAATCATCCCCCCAAAAACTTCTTTGTTGAGAAGGGCATTTTGCCCCTCCCGGGGGGTTACTGAGAGTGATTTAACAATTTTAATGGTTTCCCTTTTTTTCCCCCCAAATCCTTCTTTTAGGGGATTAGGGGGCAGACTCCCCCTTTGGGGAAACAAATGAAACGCCCCATTTGTGACTCCAGCCCCCCAAAAAATTTTTTCCTCTAATTGTGCAATTTTTGGTCCAGGGCCCGGACACCCTTTTTTACACTATTTAACCTCACGAAAACAAACCCTTTTTCAAAATTGATTTTGTAGGAGATTTTTTAAGCTCTCCTTTATTGCCCCCCAAAAGGTGAGAGGGCCCGGGCTGCCCCTCAGCCTTTTGTTAACACAGAGGTCCAGCTTTCCCGGGCCAGAATTACAGTTTGGGGCGGTGAGAACCCAAAAGGGTAGCGTCTTCATCTATTACAACCCGGGTTTAGCTGCCAGGGCCCGGGGGTTACAGTGGTGCGGTTTGGGGGAAAAGGGTTTGGGGGCCCCTCCCTCTATTAAACAAGGGAAAAATGCCCTTATGAAAGCAGCAAAAAAAAAGTCGTGCGGGAAAAAGAGTGCGGGGGAAACGGAAGTGTGAGGGAAAAACCCCCACCTTCCTCATAAAACATTTAAGACCTGGGTAGCGCTTAAACCCCGTGTTTTGAGTGGGACCAATTGAGCTTCGGGTTTTGGAAAAAAACCGGGGGGTTTTAAAGCTCCGTTCCACCCAGGCCCTTTTTTTTTGGGGTTTTCTTTTTCTCATTTTACTCAAAAGTGTGGAGGGAAAATTTTCTCTGTTTTTGTTTTGTCCCTGCTCCATACTCCAAAGTCCTCCCGAATAACCTAATTCCCGGGGCAAGTTTTCCTGTACCTTCCCTTGTACAATTCAGAGGACTTTTTTTTTTCCCGCTATTTTGTACATGCAAGGTTTTTAGTAGTTTTTATTCTGAAAAAAAACATTTTTTAAAATTTGGATGGAAACCCACCTTTTTTTGTTTTTCTTTTTTTAATTGTATCAAAAGGGGGGTCTCAAAAACAGGTATTGTTAGCTATGTTAATATCTTTCAAAAAAAAAAGTCAAATTTTCAATATGTGTTCCCCTTTAAAAGTGTCCTACCTATTTCCCCGTTTTGGACAGCACCAAACACCCTTTAGCCACTCTTGACAATTGTGGGAAAAACAAATGTTTGTTTTGAAACAAAATTTTTTTCAATTTTTACCTGTTTGCCCCAGCTGCATTTCACACAAAAGCCCCCCAAAAAATTTAAAACATGACCCCCTGAGGCCCCCCTTTGGACAATTGTGAAGAAAAATGTTTTGGGTTTGAAAACCCAAAAAATTTTTTTTAAAAGCAACCTGTAGTATAGCTGCATTTTCACAGCAAAAAGCCCCCAAAAAATTTAAAGCATGCCCTTGAGGCCCCTTTGGACAATTTTTGAAGAACCCAAAAACTGTTTTGAAACAACATTTTTTTTTAATTTGGGGCCCCGTGTATGCTACATGTCACAGCAAAATTTTCCCCCAAAATTTTAAAAAAATGACCCTTTAGCCACTTTTTTCAATTGTAAAGAAAAAATGGGCTGTTAGAAAAAAAAAATTTTTTTGGGAAAAGGACCTGTTTGTATTTCTGATTCAAAGCGCAAAGACCCAAAAAAATTATTAAAAAGACTTATCACCATGTTTTAAAAATTGTGAGGGAAAATTTCCAATTAGAACCCCCATTTCGTTCCAAAGGACGTGTTATTGTTTATCTCACAGCAAAATGACTCCAAAAAATACTAAAAATGACTTTCAGCCACTGTTAAAATTTTTGGTGTTGGGGGAAGGAAAATGCCAACCCTTTAAAAGCCCCCCAAAAAATTTGTTAAAAACCAAGGAACTTTGGAAAAATTTTGCTGTATCCAACAGCCAAAATTTACCCCCCCAAAAAAATTTTAATATTTACTTCCACCACAAATTTAAAAAATTTTGAAAGGGGGAAATGCCACTTAGGGAACCACAATTTTTTTTTCCAAAGGCCATAATTATAGTGTAAACTTTACAAGCAACAAAGACCCCCAAAATTTTTAAAAAAAGAATTTTCAGGGCCCCTATTAAAAAAATTTTGGGTGGAGAAATGCCACTTAGAAGCCACATTTCTGTTCCAAAAACCATAAATTTTTTAGGGTGTATCTCACAGCAACATGACCCCAAAAAATTGACAATGCGGGAAAAATTTTAAAGATAAAATGGGGTAAATTGGGGAATTTCGGTGGGTTTTCATGAAAAAACCCTTTCTTTTTCTTTTACAGTCTCCTCCAGCAAAACCCGCAAAATGGGAAATGTTGGAAAAGAGAATAAAAAATTTCAGTAAGAAAAGATCATTTAAAAAAAAAAATTTTTTAAGAGGACCCTTTCTTTTTTGAAGGGGGGGGAAATTTTGAAAAAATTAAGGGCCCGCAAAATAATCGGTTGGAAACCCCGGCAAATTTGGGCCCCCAACATATCAGAGATCCAGCCCGATCATCTTGATGAAAGTCAAAAGATCCCCATTTTTCTGTGGGAAAACTGGATGCGTTTGTCTGGAAAGACTACTCCAGCTGTGCTGAAGGGCCCCTAGGGAAAAGACGCTGGTGCTGGGAAAGGGCAAAAACCTCTATGGTGTGGCGAGGAGCTTGGGCCATTCGCCATTTTTTGGGTTTCCCAGAAGTTTAAAAGGGTCCCGGGAAAAACATACAAAAACATCGGTGTTGAGACGCAGATAGGGCGTGCACCATGATCTTTAGCTGGTCTCTGTGTGTTGGATTGTGCCCGCAAATTTCATTCGTTAGGAGGTGGGAAATAAAGATTTCCAGAGGTCACCCCTTTTGGCTTTTTGCCCCCCCTTTCCTGCGCGATGCTGCCGCTACGGCTACCCTTTGGGACTCTACTGCTTTCACTCCCCTGATGTTGTTCCCCAGTGAATTTGAGGAACGTGAAGCTACGCAACAGATTCTCCCTTTTATCAATCAGCAAAGGGCCCATTTCCTGCATTTTACTCTCTTTTTGGGGTTTGGGGGGAAGGGAAAATGCTGAGTTTTGTTTTGTAACCGGGGGCCAGGGGGGGTTTGGGCCCCCCAGTAATGTTGTTTTATTTTGATGGCCTTAATGCGGGGTCATGTTGGGGAAAGGGCTTCAAGCACTCATGTAAGAGATGGACCTTTTGATTTCCCAACCCTCTGGGTCAAGGGGACTAGAAAAAAATGATCTTCCCTCATTTTTCTCTCCCCCTCAAATTCGCGCCCCTCTTTCCAAGGAGGGACGTCGGTAACGTCGGTTTCTAGGAATACTCCTCCTCCCCCTCTCTGCTTCCTCTGGCCAGCTTAAAACACAGCCCTGACTTCCCTGAGTGATGCCCCCGAGAGCTGAGCGCTGCCTTGCACAGCCCCGGACCCCCAACCCCTGCCTAATGAAGACCCATAAAAATTGAGAAACTGTCGGGCCTTTTGGGGTTCGACGGAGAGAAAGGCTCCGTTCCGCATCTGGCCATCTCCCCCTCCTCCGGTGGGACCTGTTGTTTTAGAGTGTCCAACGATCGTTCCAGAACTAAGATCACCACAATGCTCATGCTGACAAGGGCATCGTCCGCACTAAACCTTTTTGGTTTGGCTTCATCAAAACTGGCAAGGATGGTGCAGAGCTCTTTCACCTGCCTCCACTCTCGGTGGCTCAACACCCCGAGGTCCGCACCGCTGCTTGTCAGGCCATGTGTCACTTCGTACTGCTCATGGCATTGCGCTGCTCCCACAATCGCTGGAGCATGTGGCGGGTGGAATTAGAGCGTGTTGCCACGTCAACAATCAGACGGTTGACGGGGAGGCCGAGCGGATGCTGCCACGCAGCCCAGCGGGACGAAGCACGGTGCGAACGGCGGAAGTACGAACTTAGACTTCGAGCCTTCCTCAGCAGGCAGTCCAGACCCCGGGTATGCTTTTTAGAAATTTCTGGACGACAAGGTTCATGAACATGTGCCAGGCAAGGGATGTGCTCCAGTTCTTCCGATCTTAAGGGCGGCCAGCAGATTTCACCGTTATCACACACCACCTTGCCTGGCAAAAGGGTTCTTGGCACCCAGCCAGCGCTGGGTCTCGTTGCGGAGAGCCGTCCACAGTTCTGACCTGTGTGGGGACGGTCTCCAAGACAGATTAATTTCAACAGGGGCCTGGTTTCTCTGGGCACGTGATGCCACCAGAGGACCTTGGGGGAAAGAAACCCTGCACCATCCCTGCGGTTTTGAAGAGCATGCGCCAAGCCTGAGAGCTACCGTCCCCCCCCAGAGACACCCACCCAGCTCACCCAGTGAGCTGCACAGAGATATAGCGGCCTTGCCGTGCTTACTAGTCCATGTGTCGGTGGTCAGATGGACTTTTCCGACACAGATGCAGACAACGCGCTTGAAATTTTAGATGACACTTGGTTTGACCAGGGCAGGGACGGCTTTTCTGGCAAATCCTGCTCGGCATCTGGTATTGGGGCAGGCAAGGGCCATGACGTGGCGGGAACCCATCTGTGTCCCCCAGACGGAAAGGCAACATTTCCCATGGCCAAAAGCCTGGAAATGCCGACATTCAGGTTTTTGGGCTTTGGATGGTTTTTGGGTTAAAGTTTTTCTTTGCCCCAAAAACCTGGAAGAAAGAAGGGGGCTGCTAGACGGGCCCCACTGTATCCCTTGCAGGTCGTCAAATGGCGGAAGGAAAAGGGGGTAGGATGGTCTCAGGGTCGTGGTCTCGGGCGATGGTGGGGGCTAAAAGCGGGGGCGACCCTGATCAGAAGACATGGGCAGCGAGGGAACCTTGTTGGGGGTGGAGGGGGAGGGGGGGAGAAGGGGGTGTGACATGGTTGGGGCCGGCGTCGGCTGGTTTTTTTTGGGCCCAAAGTTTTCCTCCTTTTAAAAACTCATGCTTCGGCATGTGACAGACATTTTGGGGGGGTTAAACCCCTAAGATTCTTGCCTTACTCTACGAAAAAGGCGGCATATACATCGCGGGGTGAATCGAGGCTTGCTCAAAGAAGGCCCAGGTTTTGAAGGCAGGGCCGCCGTACGGGGGGTACAACCGGTACTCCTGGGGGGGCCCGGAGAATAAGGGGCCCGCTTCAAGCACCCCTTTTTCATACATGTTCATTATTAGTAAGCCGCGCGCTCTACATGGGGCCTGGTGGTAGGGCCGGGCGAGTGCAGCGTTGTTTGGGGGGGCCCCCGTGCCCCCTGCACCGCTGCGCTCCGCCTCCGCTGCGGACGCAAAAATTACTGGCCCCGGCCGGGCCCCCTGTGCAGGGTTCGGGGCGGTGCTGGGAGGGGGGCCGCTTCCCGGCACAGTTTCTGCGCTCAGGCTTCAGTAATAAACCTACTTAATAACCCCTGCGCGCTGACAGCTGGAGCGGGGTCGGGACCTCCTCCTTTGTCTGGGGTGTGGGCGGGATGCAGAACGATCTAAATCCATGGGGCCCCCCCCCCTCGGGGGGGAGCTTCACAGAAAAAATTTGTTCTGACCCCCGGGTCACACAGGGCGGGCGGCGGGAGAGGAGGAGGTCCCGACCCCCGGGCTCCACGTGTCAGCGCGCAGGGATTATGAATAGGTTTATTACTAAGCCTGGGCAGCGCTGTCCGGGGCCCCCGGGGACCTCCTTTCAGCAGCTTTCCCGGTCGGATGGGGGGCCCCCAGGGCCTTTTCAAACCTTTTGGGGGGCCCCCCTTCACCCCCCCGGGGCCACTAGAACCGGGGGGGGGCCCCCCCTTTCCCCCCACCGGGGCCCACCTGAACCGTGGGGGGCCCCCCTTCACCCACCCGGGGGAAGCCGAAGGGGGAGAAGGGGGCCCCCTACCCCACACAAAAGCTTGTTTCTGGCTGGCCCCGGTAGGTGAAGGGGGGGCCCCCCCCAGTTCTGGCTGGCCAATGGGGTGAAGGGGGGGGGCCCCCCCCGGTTTAGTGGGGGGGTGAAAGAGGGCCCCCCCCGTTCTGGTGGGGCCCCCCCCAAAGGTTCTGGCTGGCCCACCTGTGCAGTACCCACACGGCCAGGGGGGGGGAAGGGTGCCCCCCCACACATGGGGACTCACCACACATGAGGGCCGTGTGGGGGGCTGAGAGGGCCCCCCCCCTCGCTATTGGGTGTGTGGGGTGAGAGAAAAGGGGCCCCCTCTAGCACACAACGGCCCGGAGAGGGTCCTCAAAGTGAATTAAAAAAAAAATTTTTTAATTTTAAAAAAATAAAAAAAATCTTGGCCCTGTTCACCGGCTGATTTTGGGACAGATTGGTCCCCTATTCCGCGCCCTTTCTGCCGCAAATACGGTGCAAATCCTCCCATCATTACGGTAATCCATTTTTCAAGAGAACATGGATTCCGTCTCCTCCCCCGCTCGCGAAATACGGTAGCGGGAGGAATGGCTGTTCAATTAGTAGCAGTGAATACATGCTGAAATAAGAATGTCTATGGGGCCGGCGAGCTGCCGGGCCCCCTGCCCCGTACAACCCGAATTTTGGGCGAAATCCGTCCCCCAATTACATCTGAATAACTGTGTGACATAGACTTAGGGTATGTTCCCCCCAGTCTTGCCCCCATAAAATGCTTTTTCTGATGCGTCTCGGTTCCCTTTAGAAAGGGCCCCGAACGGATCTAACAATTGCATGGATTATCCTGCCGGCAATACAAAACGCAGCGGTGTTCACATAGAGATCGCCGCTGCTTTTGTTTTGCGCCTGTCGTGCCATCTTGTGGATGCCCCTCAAAAAAGTGACATCAAATTTTTTGATCGATCCAAAAAACGGACCCACATGCAGGAGGGGAAACACACAGCGGTGATCCTCATTGAACACCGGGCCCTGTCTGTCATGCCCCGGGGTGTAAAACTCATGCTAATGTTAGATCCCTCTCTGGGCCCTTTGATGGAACCCAAAACGCACAGAAAAGCGGATGTTTATATGGGGGCAAGACGCCGGGGAACATACCCTTAAATTGATATTACTCCCCCCCTTTTGCCTTTTCCCCAAAAAAATATAAACAAAGTTCCCCATATTTGGTGTTGCCCCATTGAAAAAGCCAATCTATTAAAATATTTAAAAATCAAATTTTCCCCTAGGGTAGTCTCCACTGCACAGCTTTACAACTATCTTCGGTGCTTTTTGTTTGTTTTTTTTTAAAAAGGGCCCAAGATAGATCCTTTTTCCCGCACCCTATAACTACAAAGGAAAGCGCCTCAGCCCACCAGCGTTCTTTTTTCCCCCTCTTTCGGCAGCAGCGTATTATACAACGTTCAAAATACGCCAGAGTTTTTGTTTTCTTGCCGCTTCCCTACAAATTTTATGGGTACGGCAAAAAAAACAGAAGTGACCCGGTTTTTGTACAAAGGTGACAAATACCGCGCTTGATCGGAAAAAAACTGCCACTTTTCTGGGTGTTTTTTGTCCGTTGAAGTGGAGACATTACCTACCGGGAACCCGGGGCGCGCTAGGTTTTTATTCGGGGCTCGGGCCCCGAATAAAACCCCCTGTGCCCCCGAGGGCTCCTGGCCTCCAGCCTCTGCGCTGGGCCTGGAGCACCCAGACTGGTCTCCTCAGCTCATGTGCGTCCGCTGGACGCACACACAGCTGAGGGCTTTTGCGGGGCAGAGATCGAGCGCTCGCCTGGCCCGAAGACAAGTCGGACCCTGCAGGCCCTACAACCGCGTGGCTGCCATTTCCTCACAGCGCGATACCCGCCGAGCCCCTGCGCCTCAGCCGGCAAGCGACGCGATGACATCACGTCATCGCGACGTCTGCCTGTCCTCGGGCGCACCCAGCGCTCATAGGCTCGTTGCGCCCGAGGAGCTGCCGGAGGAGCCGCGGCTGAAGGAGGACAGGAGCGCGCTTCGCCGGTTATGTTAAGGTGATTATTAATGTTGTTATTTTTATAGCTGGTTACCTGCTCAGTGCCCCTATAAACTGCTAGTTGCCCCTATAATGTCTGCCTGAGTGGGCCCCCAGATCCCTGCCGGTGCCCACCCCTATAATGCCTGCCTGTGGGCCGCCATATCCCTGCCTTGACCCCCATATTGCTGCCAGTGCCCCCATATCCCCTGTCTGTGGCCCGCCTATATACTGCCCTGTGCCCCTATAATGCCTGCCTGTGCCCCCCATAGAGCTTCCTATACCCTTTTATTACTATGGCCTGTTGCCCCATATACTGCTGTCACCCCATTACTTGCTGTGCCCCCATTTACTGCCTGTTGCCCCCATATCCCTGCATGTAAGGCCCCCAATTCCCTGCCTGCCCCCATATGAATGCCTGTGCCCTATATACCTGGCCTGTTCCCCCAGTAATACTTCCTGTGCCCCCATATACCTGCCTTGCCCCTATATACCTGCCTGTGTGGGCCCCCTATACTGACCACATTACCCCCATATACCTTCTCAGTGCCCTTATATTACCTTGCTTGTGTCCCCCATATACTTGCCCTCAGTGCCCCCATAAACTGGCCTCAATGAACCCATATACCTGGCCTGTGGCCCCATATACTGCCTGTGCCCCCTTATACTGCCTTTGGCCCGCATATACCTGCCTGTGGCCCCTATATACTGCCTCAGTGCCCCATATACTGTTCTGTGCCCAATAATGAACTGGCCGTACCATGACCCTAAATACCGCCTGTGGCCCATAAAACATGCCTGTGCCCCCCTAATACCTGCCTTGTGCCCCCCGTATACCTGCCTGTTGCCCCAATATACTGCCGTTCAGTGTCCCCAATAACCTGCCTCAGTGCTCCTTATATACCTGTCCTCAGTGCCCTAAATACTGCCTTCAGTGGCCCCTATATATTTCTTCCTCAGTAGCCCCCATATACTGCCTGTCGGCCTCCCTTATATACCTGCGCTGGGCCCCCATAATACCTTCCTGTGCCCCATATACCTGGCATTGGGCCCCATATACTGCTTCAGTGCCCCTATATACCTAACTGAGGGGACTGCTATACCTAAAGATAAGGAGTTGGCTGAAATGTTAGGATTCAAAGATATTTGTGTCCAAATCTTCAGGGTACGAGTATTGCCGGGACAATCACATAAGGTGTGACCCGAGATTGAGGAAGAGAAGGGAAAGTGAATGACTCTGATCCAGAAAAGGTCTCCGTGAGTTACTAAATGTAACAGTCAGGGTAATCGAACTAAATATGTCTGCGGAGTCTACAGACACTATTATCTACCACTATATGGCCCCTAATGGCGTGTGGTATATGTAATCAGAGCTGTATACAGCTGGTATCACATGTTTGGGTCCGTATCGGTCAGGGTCTGGCAGGATTATTTGAGGTCCTTAAGTAGTAATAGTTTTGAGGTCTTGGTTTTGTAGAGGTGTTTTTTAGTAACAATCCACTATCTGTAGATTTGCTCCAAGTATATGAGGATGAAATTCTCTGTAAATCAAAGCCATCCGCAGTTCACAATGAGGCGGGCAAAGAAC
The DNA here is from genome assembly GCA_025379985.1 of Phyllomedusa bahiana. Taxonomy (NCBI): domain Eukaryota; kingdom Metazoa; phylum Chordata; class Amphibia; order Anura; family Hylidae; genus Phyllomedusa; species Phyllomedusa bahiana. The sequence goes on from JAODAL010006830.1 coordinate 36,104, forward strand.
ACAAAGGTCCCAGAGACCCTGGATGTTTTTATGGAACCCGTAGCAACGCCCCTGCCCGAACACTTCGCTAGAAGAAGAAAACCAAAATACCAAAATTGGCAGTTTTTATGGGTAATTTCACGTCCTTCTAAAAAATTAGATCAAAATCGATCAAAAAATGTGAGCAGGAATATTCCAAACAGGTAAGCAATAAAAAGACACTTCTGCCCACAAAAAATTCTGCCTCCTCAGGTCTGTAGTGTTAGAACAAAAAAGTTATTTCCCAGTGCACTAAATGGTGTATCGGTGCGAATTTCAAAAATCGTAACTGGAATTTTTTTAATTGGTATTGAAACATAACATAAACCCTACATGTATTGGTATCTTGGCGGAATTCGTAACAAACCTGTGATATACAGAAGTAACACATAATTTATACCAAGGATTTGAATGCCGTAAAAACAAAAACTCCCGCAAACATGACACATATATTTATATTTTAAGTCAAATTTTTCACAGTTATTTCCAAGGTACATTTAAAGTTTCGATTAGAGTAGTGCCCTGTCAAAAGAGTTAACTTAGCGTGGTTGACAGGCTTCAAAATGTTTTTGGCCCAAAACAATAATATTTTCCAAACTAGGGAAATGCCAATGATTACGGTGAAAGGGTGAGTGGGCTACAGCAGTGAATGCTGGTGCTTGGGAGGCGAGTTTGGGCAGTGACTTTGGATGAGGGGGCCCAGGCACTTTGTGGGTAGTATGGTGCCCCAAAATTCTATGGCTAGCCCTGTAGAGTAGGGACCGGACCTATTTGACGCGAGTAAGCGAAGGAGCTGGTGGTTTCCGCTGGACCGTGGCTGGCGGAATCCATATCAGCAGACTACTGCGACCGCCCTCTCGACCTTGTTGAGGCACCCTACAGACACTACCCCCATCGACTTCCTCCTCGTCCAGTGATGAAGCGCCTTTGCAAGCAAATTCTGTCCTGAAAAGACCGACGTTGGATCCGCAATGTCGTCATCATCTAGCATCACCCAGTGACTTGGTCGTCCTTAGACATTCAGCATCCAGGAGCTGCTGTTCTACAACAAGATGAGAACAGCAGAGGCGTTGCCGACCGCCCGTGATTTTTGCCGAATGACCGGCTTCCTTCTCCTCCTCTGATGGCCATCAGTAAACGAAAGGCGACAAGAAGCAGAGAAAAGTCACATCTTTTGGCCTCTTGGATCTTTTAACATGCTCTGACCCCAACCGCTGATTTTGTCATCAAAGATTGGTCCCTTCAGAAAAGTGGATTAACCATAGTGAGTGTACACTAGTTGACGATTGAGCTTGCCTTCTGCTTGCAAATTTTGACGGATGCTGAAGATTGCTGATGACGACAATTGTGTCCGTGACTGGAAGACGAGAGTGTAAAACTGCTGGATGCAGTTGCATTAACCACTGAAGATCAAAAGGCGACGCTGTTCGTTACTGAGATTCACAGGGCTCTGTGACCCAGCGAAGACGAGCCAACGTGTCCTGCACTGGACGATCCGCTGGCAAGCTGTGTTTGTCACCAGCACCTGGTAGAGTAGCACCTTCACTCGTACCACTACCTCCATGTCCAACCCCCGCTCTTTGCTCGCTTACCACCTAATTTCGCTTCCATGTTCAGAAAGATAAAAATTTGAGAAGTAATGGTAATGATTATGGAAAATACGGCAAAATCACAGCTATTCTCAATCCCTCAAATCAAAACAAAAATGCTGGATTGGAATTTAAGTGCAAGTAACCTCTATCAACAGAAGCTTGGAGTAGAACAAAAGTGTGAAAAAACAACACCTTATCTGAAATGTATACGATAATAAACGTATTTTTGTGCAACCGATTAATTCACCTGAGGTGACTACAAAATTGCTGAATTCAAATTTATACTGTGCAAAGTAGCTTCTAGTCAACAAAGCTTGACTGACCAAAAGTAAAAAAAACACTTTCCTGAAAATGTAATACGGGAAAATATGGTATTTTTTGGCAACCTATCAATTCACCTGGTGGTAGACTACAAAATTCTATTATACATATTTAACTGCAAAGGGAAGCTCTAATTCAAGCAAAGGCTTGACTGTGACCAAATAGTGAAAAAAAAGCCCCTGTCTGAAATGTATATAGGATAATAAAAAGGAATTTTTTGGCACCTTATCAATACACGTGGTGGGTGACTACAAAGTTGCTAGGATTTGAATTTAACTGTCAAGGAGGGCTCAAACAATCAAGCTAGGCCTGCGCCAAAATGACAAAAAACACTATCGTGAAATGTATAGGTTGTCGGTGATAAAAAAGGGTATTTTTTGGCACCTATCAATTGTACCTGTGGTGACTCAAAAATGCTTGAATACAAATTTAACTGTCATATTTGCATCTATCAACTAAAGCTTACTGACCAAAAGTGAAAAAAACACATGACTTGAAATGTATAACGATACAAACGTATTTTTGGCAACATACAATTCACCTGTGGGGTGACTACAAAATTCTAGTAATTCAAATTAACTGCAAAGTAGCACTATCAACAAAGCATTGACTACCAAAAGTGAAAAACACTATGAAATGTATACAGATAATAAACGGTATTGGGCACCTATCAATTCACCTGTGGTTGACTACAAAATTGCTATATTCAAAATTACTGCAAAGTACTCCTATCGAACAAAGCATTGAGACTGAACCCTAAAAGTAAAAGAAACACCAGTCGAGAAATGTAATACGGGATAATAAAAGGTATTTTTTGCAACCTAATCAGTAACACCTGTGGTGACTACAAAGTTGCTGGATTCAAATGTGAACTGCAAGGTGGCTTTTTCATACAAGAGCTGGCCCTGTCGCCAAAGAGAAAAAAACACGTTATCTTGAAATGTAATACGTGAGTACTAAAAGGAATAATTGGCACCTATTAATTCAACCTGGTGTGTACTACACAACTGCTGTATTCAAATTATAACGTGCAAAGTTATGTCTCTATCAACAAAGTTTGACTGACCAAAAATGAAAAAAACCACCTGTCCTTAAATGTATACGGATACATCGAAAGGTATTTTTTGGCGACCTATCATTACACCTTTTGACTACAAAGTTTTGCTAGGATTCCAAATTTATACTGCAGGTGAGCTCTATCAACAAACTGGTCCTGCGCCAAAGTGAAAAAACCGCCATCTGAAATGTATACGATAAGTAAAAGATATTTTTTGGCACCTATCAATTCACCAGTGGGACTACAAAATTGCCTGATTCAAATTTAAACTAGCAAAAGTACTCTATCAACAAAGCTGACTGGCCAATAAGTGAAAAAAACAGCCTGTCCTGAAATGTATACAGATACTTAAAAGGGTATATATTGGCCCCTATCAATTCACCATTGGTGACTACAAAATTGCTGAAATCAAAGTTGTAAAAACTGAGCAAAGTAGCACTATCAACAAAGCTTGACATGACCAAAAGTAGAAAAAAACACCTTTCTGAAAGTTATAACAGATAAAAATCGCGGTATTTTTTGCACCTATCACTTCCCTGTGGTCGACTACAAAATTTGCTGTATTCAAATTTAACTGCAAATTAGCACTATCAACAAAGCTTAGACTGATCCAAAAAGTGAAAAAAAACACCATGTCTTAAATGTATACTGATAAATAAAAGGGATTTTGTCGGCACCTATCAGTACAGCCTGTGGTGAATACAAAGTTTGCTGGATTCAAATTGATTACAGCAAGGTTGGCTTCTATCAACAAAGCTGATCCTGCGCCAAAGTGAAAAAAAAAAACAGTATTCTGAAATGTATATCGGAATAATAAATGAGATTTGTTTTGGCACCAATATAATTCTCCTGTGGTGACTACATAAATTGCAGTATTCAATTTAAATGCAAAAGTACTCTATCAACAAAGCTTGACTGACCAAAAATTGAGAAAAAACCACCTGTCTGAAATGTAAACACATAATAGAAGAGGAATTTTTGGCACCTATCAATTCCCCATGGGTGGACTGACGAAAATAGTGCTGTTATACAAAATTTAACTGCTAAGGTGGCTATATTCAACAAAGCTGGACTGGGCAAAAGTGAAAGAAAACACCTGTCCTGAAATGTATATTGGGAATAATAAACGTTATTTATTTTTGTATTTTATTGGCACCTATCAAATATCACCTGTAGGTGACTTACAAAATTGCTGGTTATTCAATTTAACTGCAAGGTGGCTATATCAACAAAGCAGGACTGGCAAAAGTGAAAAAAAACACCTGTCGAAAAGTATACGATAATAAAAAGGTATTTTTGGCACCTATCAGAACACCTGTGGTGAACTTCGGAAAGTTGCTGGATATCAATTTAACTGCAAGGTGGCTATACCAAAAAGCTGGACTGGGGGCAAAAATTGAAAAAAGAACACCTATCTGAAAAAATTAGTATACTGATAAATAAAAGTGGAGTTTTGACACCTAACAATAGACCTGCAGTTTACTAGAAAGAGATCTGAATCCTAAGATAAAGGCAATGCAAATGTCTAAAACAAATTTTGTTGTACAATATCCAATATCCTTTATAGAGCTTGTCAGTGTTATCGCACGCGCGGCCACCCCGCCCCCCCACCTCTCCCCACCACGTGACCTTTTACGCGGTAGATTCAACCTTTAAAATTCTCTGCCTATACTACCTAAAATCTGCAATCTCTGACTATACTTAAGTTCTAAGGAATCACATAGGCTAAAAGTAGAGCTAGTCTCTTTGAAGAAAATAGAAAAATTTCGCTGAAGCTGTTTGCTAGCTGTTTGGACAGAGGCAGTAGCGCACGTCCTACCAGCATGTAGACCTGACACACACTGATCAGAACAAAGGCGTTCTATGTAAAACGAGTCATTGGATTTTTCCAGCCAATCGCAACCATACACATCCCAGTCAGACGTTCGCACACACATCTCACCCTGCTCTATTCTGTAAGCTGATTTCTGGCCGCCAAAATTGACAGGAACGCCGAAAATGGCACGATATATAATAGTAATTATGACACAGATTATAACCTAAATTATCGCGTGATCTAAAAAATCTGATCAACGTAAATACCGTGCCGATTTCAACTTTGTCACTACTAACTTTCAATTAACTTTCAATAGAGTAACTTTGTAGGTGCATCATATATCAAAAGTAATTTTGATATCCAGCGTCTACTTTCTGCATGAATTTGCAGTGGAGAGAGCAGAGGTTCAGGAGATGGGAACATATTGCAAGCATTGATTACAAGCCAGGCAAGTTAGCCACAATTGTATATTTTTAAGTTTTATTATTGCAAGCCATGTTGCTTTTAGTGATAGGTATGTAGCATCTAAGAAATCACATACTACATGAATATTACCACATACTTTGGTACCAGCGTTATTTACAACAAGATATCAAGAAGACACGATATCATGTTTTTTTACTTCGACTATCTGACATGAATATCAGAAAAAACCCTTTATCCAGTTTTTTTAGGTCCCAATTAGTCACCACAATTAATTTATTATTATGTCTTGAAAAAAATTTTATGGCCCAGAATTAATGAGAAGATAGTGAAATTTAAACAATTATATTATTACATCTGCAAAGTCCAAAAGTTTACATACATTTGGATTTACTATGCCATTAAACAATTTGGGACAGTCCAAATGATGATGTTGTATCTGTTGTAAGCTATCTGATAGTTTTATAGTCATCATCTGATTTATTTATACAGAAACACATGTGGAATTTAATTTTAAATGAGCACACTGGAAAACACACTGCTTCAGTGTGTAACATCATGGGAAAGTCCCTAAAGAAAAGACAGCCAAGAATAAAAGGAAGAAAATTGTGGACATTGTCACAAGTCCTGGAGAGATCCTTGTACAATATTACAGATACTGAAAGTGCCTTCATTCATGCTGTAAAAACATTTATGACAACAAGTACAAACAAGGATGGAGAATGTCCAGACCATCATACCGTGCTTCAGAAAGGAGATGGGTTTCTTGTCTCAATGATGTAAACTGCTTTGAGTCCAACATGTTGCTATGGCGGAATGCTGGCTAGGATTAGTGTCAATTAACCACAGTGAAACGAGTACTGAATCAACATGGCTGAATAAGCCTCTCTGTTCCAGGAAGAAGACATTGCTTCCAAAAGAAATATAGAATAGATCAAAATCATGTTTGCAAATGCAAACAAGGAATAAAGACCAAGCAATTTTGGAGCACCATGGTCCTTTGGACCTGATGAAAACTAAAATTGAACTGTTTAGCCGTAATGACTCAATCATAGGAAGACCTAAGTAACACCATTCCCGTACTGTAAAACCTGGTGTGCAGCCAATCTGACATTAGTGGTGTATGTATTTGCAGCAGAAGGGATCTTGGTCACTTCACAAAATGAGATGGCAGGTCATGAGTAGTTGATTGACGCTTTTTTTGCGTTGGCTATCGAGATCGATCGAGATATCGAGTAGTCGGTCCGCTATCCGAAAAGTGGTTTTTCTGATAGATGAAAAAGCATCGTGATTATAGTCGGCGATGACCATAAAAGTTCTAATGGTGAGCAACAACGAATTCAATATTACACCCAAACAAGAAGGATAATCTGGAAATTAACATCCACATTACAATCGCTTAATGATACTTGCTACAGTCTATGAGGCAAACACTTAGGTTATAAAAGTCTACAGAAAAAAAGTCACAGACCATTTACTATCCCTGGTCATGTACCACAGTACCTGACCCTTGAAACCTCCTCACCCACAACTTTGACACAAGTGCCAGAAGGCAAGTATGATTTGAACCATGCATGTTTACTTTGAACCTTGGGACATTGAATATCCCTGTCCTGGGAACGCAGCATAGTCCCTCAAACCTGCATTGAAGCCCCTCACATTACAAAAAGTGCCGGGAAAAAGGAGTCTTATCAATCCTCGCCACCATCTTTAGTTTCACTGGACATAGGACATACCATGTTCCTTGAGGCCAACAGCATGAGCCCCAACCTGCGATGACCCCCATCATTTAAAAAGTACAGCCGGAAAATAGGAGTATCTTCAACCGCTACCGATTATTTAGTTTTCATACTTGCATTTTGTCCGTATACCTGTCCTTGGCCACAAGGCATGAGCCTCCAAACCGCAAGACCCCGCACATATTAAAAGTGTGCAGGGAAAAAGATCTATTCAACCACCATTTTATGTTTCACTTGACATTGACTATACCTGTTCCTGGTCCACAGACATGAGCCCAAACCATGCATTGACCCGCTCACATTTAAAAGAGTTCCGGAAAAAGGAGTCCTTTTACAACCACCATTGTTTAGTTTATACTGGACCTTGACTATCACCTGTCCTGTGCCACTAGCAATACTCCATGGGGCCGGAGTTACGCGTGGGTGCTGTGAAAGCCCAGGGCTGGCGTCCGGTCAACTATTTAACACGCAGTTAATTATGCCCTGGATGTCCGCTAGCAACGGAAAACAGTCGTGCTAAGCAGAGTGCGGTAAGCGGAAGTGTGTAGAAATCCTTCCTTCCTCTGAACATCAGTTCAATACTTTGGTGTTTCTGGGTAGCGCTTGGCCCCTCCGTAATGAGTAGTGGACCATAATAGTAGCTTCACTTTGGAAATACTGGTTGTTTTAAGCTACTCCGTTACACCCAGGTGCCCTTTATTCTTGGCATTCATTTATCTCATTTTACTCAATGTATCTGGGAGGAAATTCCTCTGTACTTTGTTCTCTGTCCGTGCTCCATACTCCATTTCCACTGAAAAACTACCATCTGGTTGACTAAGTTTTCTGTCCTCCCTTGTACAATTCATAGGAATTTTTTTTTAACAGCTGATTTTGTACATGCAAGGTTTTTGTAGTACTATTTAATTCTAGAAAACACATTTTACTGTAAAATAGGATGAATCCCACCTACTCTTTGTTTCTCTTTTTATTTCATTGTAGTTATATATGGTGTTGTGTCATCAAACAGTAATGATAGCTATGTTAAAGATCATGCAAAAAACCAAGTAAGTTTGGTAGACAATATGGTTGTCCATTGAACAGTGTTGCTATCCTATTCCCTATACTGACAGCACCACAACCTTGAGCGCACTCTTGCCAATTGAGAAGAACAAATGGTCTGTTAGATAACTACAGATATGTAAGAAAAGTAACCATTAAGTATAGTCTGCATTACACACAAAATCCCCTCAAAAATTCAAATCAATACCCTTTGCGCCACTTTGGTCCAATTGTGAAGATTAAATGTCATGTTAGAAACAACATTTTTTAGAATAGGACCTGTAGTATAGCTGCATTTCACAGCAAAAATGCCCCCAAAAATACAATAGCATGACCCTTGATCCACTTTGGTTCCAATTGTTAAGGAACAAATGTCGTTAAAAACAACATGTTATTTATTAATAGGACCTGTAGTAAGGTGCTGCATTTCAAAGCAGCATGACCCAAAAAATTATTAAAAATTTGACTTCACACCACTGTTAAAAATTGTGTGAGGTGAGAAATGCCACTTAGAAGCCTACATTCTGAGTTACAGAAGGACCATGATAAGTTGCTGTATCTCACAGCTACCATGACCCCAAAAGAATTTATAAAATATGACTATCTCCGCCACATGTTTAATAAATGTTGAGGGTAGAAATAATGCCACTTAGAAGTTCACCATTTCTGTACCACAGACCATTATTAATTTGCTGTATTTACTCACAGCAACATTGACCTCAAAACCAATTTACAAAGCAAAACATCTTAAGATACTAGTGAAAAACTGGAAATACGGAGTTGTCAATGAAACCTTGCATTCTTTTACAATCCTCCTCGACAGCAAAACCATCAAAATGAACTTTTGGAAAAGTTGAAATAAAAATTAGCCGTAAGAAAAGATAATTTAAAAAAAAAGTTAACAAGAGGAACCATATACTTTTTTAAAAGGAATGTGAATAAACTGGCAACTAATCGGTATGGACCTCTGTCAATTATTTGGGGTCACAACAGTCATCAAGATCAATGCCTGATTCACTTATGAAAGTCAAACGAACCACATTAACTGTGGAAATCGGATGCCGTATGTCGTTAATGACTCCCTCACACTGTCTGAAGGTCCGCGTCAGATAATGACGACTGGACTGCTGGGCAGGACAACACCTCTATGGCTTGAACGAGCCATCTCGGGCCGATTCGTTCCATTTTGGATACCCCAAAGTCTATTGGGTCCGGAACACATGCAAAAACATCGGTGTTTTAGACGCAGATTAAGTCGTGCACCATGATCTTAAGCTGATCTCTGTGTTTTGATGTGTCCCTGCATTGCCTGCGTCGGTGAGGTGTAAACAAAGATTGCCATAGTCACCCATTAGCTTCTGACATGCCTTGCCTGCTCTGCCATAGCTACGCCTACTTGGCACTCTACATGTCTGTCACTAGCGCTGATGTGTTCCACGTGACATTGTGGAACGGAAGCAGACTCAACAGATGTCTCCATGTTGATCAATTCAGCAAATGTCCCATTTCCCAGCATTTTACTCTCTATTTGGTGGGTGGAAGGTAAAAGTGCTGAATTTTGTTTTGTACCGGGGATGCCAGGATGGTGGGCACCCAGGTAACTGTGTTCATTTTTTTGATGGCCTTAATGCAAGATCAATGTTGGGAGAAAAAGGAGCAACCCCCAATCACATCATTGAGAGATGGAGCCTTGATTTCCCCAAGCCTCAGGGTCGAGGGCACTAGCAAACTGATCTGTCCTCATCTTCTCTCCTCCGCCTCAAATCCGCTCCAAACGCTCTTATTCCAAGGCAGGACGTTCGTTAAAAAACATCGGTTTCTAGGAATACCTCCACTCGTCCTTCCACCTCCTCCGCTGCCTCCGGCACAGCTTCAACACAGCCCTGACTTGCCTGAGATAATGCACCCTGAGACATATTCGCCACCTTCACAAGACTCTGGACCCCGACCACTGCCTTATTAAGACCGAGAAATTTGTTAAACTGTCGGGCCAAGATGGAATTGACGGCGAGAAAGGCTCCGTGTCCGCATCTGTGTCCGTCCACCTCCTCCGTTCGCTGGCGGACCTTGTTGTTTCTAGGTGTCCAACGATCGTTTTCCAGAACTAATATCACCACAATCCTCATTCTGACCAAGGCATTGACCCACTGACCATTTTTGGTGCTTCTTCAAAAACTGGCAAGGGATGGTGCAGACTCTTTCACCTGCCTCCACTCTAGGTTGTTCAACACCCCGATGTCCTTACCGCTGCGTCAGGTGCCATGAGTCACTTTCGAACTCTAATGGCATTGCCTGCTGCCACAAACGCTGGAGCATGTGGAAAGGTGGGTAATACCAGCGTGATGCCCACTTCAACAATGAACGTTGATGGGGAGGCCGACGCTGACTCAGCCAACCAGCCAGGCCGGGACAAGTCAGTGTGGCGAACGCGGAAGTTGCGAACATCAGACCTCTGAGCCTATCTTCAGCATGCAGTCCCAACCCGGGTACTCTTTAGAAATTTCTGGACGAACAAGGTTCATGACATGTTCCAGGCAAGGGATTGATGCTCCAGCCTAGCCGATCTTAAGGGCGGCCAGCATAGATTTCGCCCTGATATCGCACACCACCTTGCCTGCACAAGGTTTCTTTCACCCGTCCACGCTCGGTCCTCGTGCTTAGACCGTCCACATTCTCCTGACCTGTGTGTGGACGGTCCTCACAAGGCAGAATTAATTTCAACACGGCCTGGTGTCCTCTGGCACTTGATGTCACCAGAGGACCTTTGGGTAAAGAGACCCTGCCATCATCCCAGCGGTTATGAAGAGCGTAGTCGCCGAGCCTGATGCCAACCGTCACCCCCAGAGACATTCCACCCAGCTACCCAGTGAGCTGATCACAGAGAATATAGCGTCCTGTTGCCGTTGTAACTAGTCCCATGTGTCCGTTGGTGAGATGGGACTTTTCCGTACACAGAAGGCAGACAAACGTCGCTAGAAATTTAGATGACACTGGCATGGGCCAGGGCAGGTACGGCTTTTTGGCAGAAGAAATGCCTGCTCGCATCTGGTATTGGGGTCAAGCGAGGGCCCCTGACGTGGCTGAACCCTCTGTGTCCACCAGACAGAAAGGCAACATTTCCAATGCAAAAGCCTGGCAAATTGCCGACATAACAGGCAATTAGGCTTTGGGATGTTTTGTGTTAAAGTGTTTGATCTTCTAGTTCACCAAACGCTGAAGACCAGAAGGCTGGCTGCTAGAGACTGGCCCGTCTGTATCGGCGTCAGGTCGTCCAATCTGGCGCGGATGGAAAGTGGTAGGATGGTCTCGGGTTGTTTGGTGGTACTCGGCTACGGTGTAGGCTGAAGCGAGGCTGATCCCTGACCATGACTCTGAGAGACACATGTGTTTCGCTGAGGAACGTCTATGTAGGTGGCGGAGAGGAGAAGCGGAGACAGAGGGGTGTGACCATGTGGTTGGAGGCCCTGCGTTGGTCTGGCCTTTTATTTGGCCAAGTGTTTCCCTCCATTTCAACGACCTGCAATTCGCTCATGTGACTAACATGTTGGTGGTGGTTAACCACTTAAGTTCTTGCCTACTACTTATGCGTTTGTACGGCAAAGGCGGCATATGACATCGCTGGGTGAATCATGCAGGCATGCTCAAAAAGGCCCATGCATGAGTAGTCCTGGACCCTTTTTTGACGGCGATAAGCGAGGACGGTTGTTTGCGCTGACTGTGAGGCAGGCGGAAATCCTATCAGCGGACTTCTGCGACCGCCCTGCTCTCCTTATTGTGGCGGGACCCGTATTGACACTACCCCATCGTCTTCTTCCTCGTCCAGTGATGTAAGAGCTCTCGCAAGCAAAATTCTGCGGAAAAGACCAGGAAGGTCCGCAATGTCGTCCAAATCATACATCATCATCAACACAGGTGACTTGGTCGTTCCTGACTTTACTGCATCCAAAAGCTGCGGCTACAAGCAATGTGGTCACTGTCATAGGCGTTGCCGAACGCCCGGGATTTTTGCTCGATTGGACCGGGTCTTCCTTCACCTCCTCAGTATGGGGCCATTCAGTAACTGGGCGACAGAGCAGTACAACATCATACCTCTATGGATCTTGTTAACATCCTTCTGACCCCAACCGCATTTTTGTCATCAAAGAGTTCTTCAGACAATGGATTATCCACAGTGGTGGTTACACGAGTTGACATTGGGCTGCTTCAGTGATGGTACGATGCCAGATGATGCTGAGAGAATTTAGTAGGCCGTGACTGCGAGACGAGGAGGATTTTTATTAAAACTAGCTAGAGTCAGGTTGCCATTAACCATGCTGAAGGACAATTGACGACGAATTAGCGTTACTTAGAGGATCATCAAAAATGGGTCTGACCCAGCGATGACTAGGCCTGACGGTCCTGCAACTGATGTATCCCAGGCATGCGTGTTTTTCGCCAGCACAGGAGAGTGAGCACCTTTTTACTCTGTACCTTCAACCTCCATGGCTACCCCCCTCATTTGCTCGCTTACCACCTGCAATTTCCTCCATGTTTTCAGAATATAAAAATTTGAGAAGGTATGGAATAGTTGTTTTGGAAAAGTTACTTATTGAAAAGACGGCAAAATCCACAGCTATTCTCAAAGCCTAACGTACTCAGAACAAAATTAGCTGGATTCAAATTTAAACTGCAAGGAGTCTATCAACAAATCTGGAACTGGTCAAAAGTCCAAAAAACACGTATCTGAGTTAATGATTTGGTATATAGTATAACGGAATTTTTTGGCACCTTTCCAATTCCCCTGTGTGAATAAATAATTGCTGTTATATAATAGTTTACGTAGATGCTGCGTTCAATTAACAGTGGCTGGGTGCGCAAAAAGTCAAAAAAACACGTAACTGTTATGTTTTAGATATTAAGTAACGTGTTATTTCTTGCCACCAATTCAATTCAACCTGATGTGAATTATAGAATTCTGATTTTAAGATTTACGTAATGCTGCTTCACTGACAGTGCAGTGCGCAAATAGTTCAAAAAACACTGAACATTAGATGATTTTTGATATAATACACTGTAAATTTGCACCTTTCAATTAAAACACCTGTGGTGAATATCGAATGTGCTGTTTTAAGAATTAACGTAGATGCTGTCGTCAATGAACTGTGGCTGGGTGCGCAAAGTCCAAAAACACTAACTGTTTATGTTTTTGATATAATAAACGTATTTTTTGCACCTGTCAATTCACCTGTGAGTGAATATAAATTGCTTTTTCAGTATTTATAGTAGATGCTGCATCAATGAAGCAGTGGCATGGTTGCGCAAAATTCCCAAAAACACTAACTGTTGAGTTATGAAATAATAAAAGCGGTATTTTTTGCACCTTGAGCAATTCACCTGTGGTGACATTATAGAATTGCTGTTATTAAGATATACGGTATATTCGGCGTCAATGTAACATGCATGTGATGTCGCGACAATCAAAAAGCCGTACAGTGATGTTTTCGTACGAGACAACGTATTTTTTGTGCCCCAACAAACCAGTGCTGACTGCCAATATTGCTTGAGTATGAAATTTAAGTGCAAGGTGGAATTTTATCAACAGTCCTCAGGGTGTTAAGTGTAAAAATAATTTTTTTGAACACCTATCTGAACTGTATACGAATAATAAAAGTGTGAGTTTTGCAGCTAACAAAGAGTGACCTTCGATACTAGAAAAGATGTTTATCCAATGATAAGTTCAGGCCTGCCCAATAGTCCAGGACATATATCAATGCCAAACTGTTAATAATAAAGATATTTCCACTACACTGTCTATCACTAAGTCATGTGAACTTTTATCCAGTGTTCGTTTATAGCCAGAGCTTTAAGTCTGTTTCGCTTTCCCGGGTGCCCCCCCCCGCTCCCACCGTCCGTAATTTACATCTGATAGATGCAGCTTTAAAATTCTCTAGGCTATACTTCATAAAATTTCAATCTCTAAATCAAATAAATTGGAAGGATCACAGCTTATTATAGTAGTAGGTTTCTCAGGTGCAGAAATATGACTATATTTCGCTGAGCTGTGTTTGCCACAGCATAGCGCGATTACCTATCCCTATGAGACGCTGAGAGACCCGAGGCTTGAAACAGAAACGCATGTTCGTATGGTAAAACGAGTGTCATGTGATTTTTCCAGCCAATCGCAACCCCACACCCCCCCCCCCAAATACACATTCCCAGTCATGACGTTCGCTGTGACGACACATCTCACCCAGCTCTAGTCTGTAATCACATTTGCTGTCCACCAAAATTACAGGAATCTCCGAAAAGGCGCGATCTTAATAGATTGAATGCCCAGATTTAAACCTTATTATCGCAATGATTCTGGAAATTTCGAACACCATAAAAAACCTTGCCTGATTTCAACTAGTTGTCTGATAAAAATCGCTCAACACTAATCAAAGAGGAAAGAAGAGTATGTGCCAATACTGAAGCAACATCTCAAGATACCAGCCAGGAAGTTAAAGCTTGTGCGGAAATGGGTCTTCCAAATGGACAATGACGCGAAGCATACTGCCAAATTAGTTACAAAATGTTTTAAGGATAACCAAGTCAGTGTTTTGGAGTTGCCATCACAAAGCCCTGATCTCTACTCCTAATGAAACTGTATGGTCAAATGCTAAAAAGGCAGTGTGCGAGCAAGGCGACCTACAACACATGCATCAGTTACACCAGTTCTGTCTGAAGGAATGGGTCAAAATTCCTAACACTAGTGTGAGAAGCATGTGGAAGGATTAACCAAAAAGTTAGACGCCAAGTCCATTACAGTTTAAGGCAATGTGCTACCAAAATACTGAAAGAAATGTACGAAAAATTTAATGACTTTGAATAAAGTAAAAAAATGCCTAAAAAAATGTCTCCTTCTCGATTATTCTGGTATTTTGGCAAATTTTACATAATATTTTGGTTCTAATGTGACCTAAAACCGTAAGGTTTATTCTGATTCATGTCAGACAATGAGAAAAACATATGTGTCTTTTTATATAGTGTATGTAAACTTTTGGTTTCAACTGCCTATCATGCCCATTGCTGGTATAAATGGTATGCCTGAAGGAACTAAAAATAATGATAACCTGGTTATGCTTCACCTCTTAACTCAGCAGATTTGCCATTTAGAGGTCTGAAGCTGTTCATAGGGATAAGCCATGAATCATTTAACTGCCAGCTAGCATGAGGTCTGATTGGTTTTGCTAGAAATTGTTAGAAAGGGTTCGTAAAGAAAACCAGGCAGCTCACTTCAGGAACCTGACCAATTAAGTAGCAAATCAACAATGTGAAGTAGAAGTACAGTATGCTAAAAGTTAAATCAGGTTTGGGATGGGATAAAACAATGTATGGTATGTACAATATTGTTTATGACCTCGGGGATTTGGTGGGGACTTCCTTAAACTGGGTGTAGTATTTCTCTAAGTAATCCTGCCTCTTCTTTGGGATCTCATCAGATATGTTTTCTAAAATATATATGATAATTTAAAAGTGATTGAGTCCAAAAGCAGAAAAAGTTATTGTTTTTAAATTGTCAATATAAAATAAAACATACTGATAAATTCTTAAAATTTTCCACACAGTTGTATATCATTGCAATTATCACACACAATATCTGTTCTGCGCTTTTGCCAAGAGAACTTCCTCCAGGGAAGGAGGGTGATTAGTGATGTGCTTGAAGGAGGCTGACAACAAGCTGAAATATTCCCAGATTTAGTTTTTCTCTCCTCATACAAACAGCTACTTGACTTAAAGAATCGCCTTGTCAAAAGTGTCCTCTTATCACCATCACAAACTGGCACTTTCCCTTGTAACCATAAAAAATGCAGGACCTATATACACATCTTACCAACATGCGCCATGCACATGCCCATACACAACAGCACAATTAAATGACTGATACATTCTCATGTGCAAATTCCAATGTAGTTAAAATAATACTATGTACAAGGTGCCTTAAAATTCATACCATCGAAAAGGGAGACTGAAGCATGTTTTAGCGTGCATGTAAAAAAGGTATTTAGAGTTAACCATAATTTCCAGTTAACATGACATTGAAGTTAGGATTTACCCTTACTCTTATGTTAACGTTAAACAGAAGTGAGGCCGGACTGGAAGTGCTGTGGAATAGTAAATTCACATACAAAATGTGTGAAAAGAAGAGCCCTTAACCTCCACTGTTTGGTCATTGTTTGATAGTTTAGTGATTATCACTGTTGCCTTGAAGGGTTCGGATCCTTCGTTCAAATGCCACCAAAGGCAACATCTGCAAGGAGTTAATATGTGTCCCCTTGTTTGTGTGGATTTCCTCTGAGTGCTCTGTTGTTCACCACACTCCAAAACAAACAAATCTGGAATTTAAACTGTGAGTCCACATGGGGACAGGAATCAATATGAATGATGATAATCTCTGTGCTGTGCCATGGATTACACCACTATACAACTGGACAGGTCTCTGTTCAACAATCCTAAAATAAATGGTGCTTCCTCCTTTTGGGGGAGACTCTGGTTTGGCTAATATGAGATTTCTTTCTTCTGAAGGAGTACTGATTTGCATACTTTTTCCCTTGGAGCTTTGCCTTGATAAACAAGTCTTCAATGTTCCACTGAGTCTAATAAATGAGAATAAGCCCTTCCCCCAATCTGCTTCGCTGATAAAGGCATACATACAAAGATTTTTCTAGCGAACACATAACCAAGCTGTTTGCTTTAATCCCTTAACCCACTATGGTCAAAATAACGTGGCTCTTCATTTTTTCTCTTTAAAAAAAAATAAAAAAATCCTTTGCACTGAAACTTTTCATTTTTTGCTCCTATGTAAGGGGTTGTTTTTGTGAGATGAAGTGGAATTTGTATCGGTGCATTTTTTAAACTTTTTTAGTCACTTTTTATTAAAGCTTTTAGGGTAGGGTAGGCTGACCCAAATAACATATATTTTGCAGCTGAATGTTCACCATGAGAGATAAATAAGGTTAGATGCAGTAGAAGCAGCAAGATGACAGGCCCGAGGGTCTTCATTAGACCCCTGGCTGCCATCACAAATAGTTGGCACTGGTCATGGGAGGTGGCAATGGGGCTATCCGGAGTTATAGGGTGCAACCCTCCCCCTGTATTACTGTTTAGACCCATGGTCATGTTGACTGCAGCAAGTAGTAAAACAACTAAGATTGAAGTTATCTCTGGTTCCAGTGGCAGTGTATGGAAAGGGTTCAGCTACTGAGCTTAAAGGGTTTGTCCAGGACTTCAAAAACCCTTTGGTCCTCTGAAGTACAATTAGAAATAAAAAAAGAAGCCTACTCATTTACTTAATGCACATACCTGTTTGAGTTTTTTTTTTTTTTTTTTTTTTTGCCCTATTTGACTAATTACTAAGGAGTACAGAGGACAGGAGTAGAATGACAGTACCTGGGATTGAAGAATGGCTCGCATTGAGTGTGTGTGATTACTAAGCAGGAAAGAGACTGACAGTAGCTGCCTGAGAGGAGAGGTGATGTCTGAGCATGTGCGGCCAGGACTGAGAAGCTCTTGTCACTAATTGTATCCCATAGAGACAAGCTTTACACTATGAATCACTAAGGTAGCAGCTAGACCAAAAATGGTACAACATTTTTAATAATAATGAATGATAAAAGTGTTTATTATTTTATTTGCAAGCTTCCCATATCAATTTCACTTCATGGTAAAATTATTTAATTACATTTAACTTTAGAAACATATATAAAGATATACTTTTGAAATATGAGTGATGCATTTTACGTTTAGCGTTAGCAACTTTTTTGTTTTTCTCCTCTGAAAACAGTTACATCTAACATAACGTTTGTTTACCTACCAAAATCCTAAAACTAACCCCTTCTAGTGTTTTATTTTCATGCATGTTATTATGATGATCATCAGTCCTGCTTTTGGTATACACATGCAGCTGTGGTAGCACCATTAGATGATGTTTTCTGAGAAGCACCAGATGCTGATAACTTCAGCTCCACTTTTCAGTCTCCACTATCATGCTCTAACATTTTTATCAATGAACAGCTGTATTTACCCCCCTGTGAAGTGCTCTCCCTCGGGCACCTGAAAGATGCTTTTCATTAATGGTTTTCTTACTTGAAATAATCAGATTCTACAAATCACTGAGAAGTCTATTAAGCAACAACGTTACACAGTCGGTGTCATTTTTTTTTTACCACACAAATAGCCCATTGCTCACAATTCTAAAACAACCTGCGCTTGTAGGATTCTTTCTTGTGATCATTTTACACTGCTATGCAGGATTACCACTCAGTGCAATTTGTTATTGTCCCAGCTGCAAATCACGGCATCAATATTTAAGTATGTCTTTAAGCTCTATTATCAGAAAGCATGTTTCTTTAATTGTTTAGTGATGCTACCGGCATAGTAATTTCACAACAGGGCTCGTCACATAAATGGCATGGTTTATCTTCTATTATAACTGTTTCTTGTCTAATACCTTATTCAATTATTCATTTACCTATTGAATTGAAGTATAAAATCAATGCATTTAAACGGTTTATGTCTATGAATTTTTGTAAAATGAAATGAATTACAGGAAATAAAACTTAGCATTTGCAACAATAGACTGGTAAGCTATTAATCCATTTATACAAGAGTATATGGTATGTTCTCTTCTTCCAGTAAAAGAGACTCTGGGTTCCTTTACTGTAACGATCCCGCGGTAACAGTACAGTATATGGTGAGGCGCCGATCGTTGGTAAATGGGTGTGTGGATCCACTGTGATAACCACAGACGAGATGGAGAAGATGGAGGACCACGCCAGGGAGCAGAGTCTAAGGGGTCCCTGGTCTTCACCGGAGCCCACCGCAAGGCCGGATCGTCTTTGCTGCAGGAATCCCCAAGTTGCTACCCCTGACGTGGCTACCCACGGTGACAGCCGAGGTGCAGGACAGGAACACCAGACAGGTGCAACGGCAGGAATTCAGCAGGGAACAGGACAGGTCCAACGGCAGGAATACATCAGGTACTGGACGGGTCCAATGGCAGAAATTCAGCAGGTACTGGACAGGTACAAGGACAGCAGAAATGACACAGGTGGTCAACTCAGGAGTAAGTTCAGAATAGCAGACCTAAGAAGCTGGCAGGAGCTCAGATGTACAAACACTCAGCATGAGGCACAACAATGGACTGACACTGGAGCAAGGACAGAAAGTTCCTCTTATAGCCAGGGGTTACAGGTCAAGAGAAAGGCAGTAGAGACACTGACCCAATAAAGGGCAGGAAGCTGCCACAAGTGCGCGCAGTGGCAAGGGTTGGTGAATACAAGTACAAATACCTACAGGAACAGGAACTAGGACAGGAATACAGCAGAGGACACCGGCCGCTGGGACCCCAGCACAGGGAGCCCCAGCAGAGACATGGCAGGCACGGACACGGTGACGGTCCTTAGCAGAGACCGCGCCGTGAACCGTGACATTTACAAAAGCTGTTTAGTAACTAAGACTGTTCAGTTGGTAAAACAAAGAACTGTTTTATTGTTTAGCTATTGCCTGTATACAGTACATGTTTTGTGTGTGTGATGGGTACGATAGGGCAATGATCTGTCTATGGTTGGAGGGGACTGTTGGGCTTCCATGGTTAGTGGTGATGTCATTTAGTTTAAGAGGGGTGAACAAGTTATTTTTGCTGCTACCAGCTGACAAAAAGGGGTGCTGGTGTTGGTGTGGGCCTGTTAAAAAAGTAAAGAGTTTCATGTTTCTAGAAATTCCAGTGACCGTTTAATGGCCTCTTTACAAAATATTGTAGTAATAAAGTGGTCCCTAAAGGTACAATAGCCTCACGGTACAATATTTTTACCATACAATGGTTTTTCCTGGGAAATTGTATCTTGAAACCACAGACACCCCTGATCTGCAGCATATATGATTGACTGGAAGATCCAACCAATCATCATGAAAATTTTACTTGTAAAACATCTATATTAGTGAAGTGTAAGCAGTGTGGTACTGTGTGTTCTATACTCCTTTTTACATAGGCCTGGATGAGCGGCTTTTTTGGGCACCAGGTGAGTTCCCCATTTTCTTTTTTTCTGGTATATTGTGTATAAAGTACATGACCCAAAGAAGCTTATATCCTGAAAATTGGAAGTGACTTCCAGCTTCCAGCAGCTCTTCCTGGCTATCATATATCTGCTTCATTTTCTATAATCTACATTTTGCATTATGATGGATGCACCTTGACACTTTGGAACAAATTACCAGTTACGTTTTCAACATAGACTGGTTTCAACATATAACAGTTGTCCCAGAACCAATTAATATTGTATGCTGAGGGACCACTGTAGTGATAACTTAACTCTGGTACAAGTGCTATGCCAGGCAATCACGCTATCATACATTTACCTTAAAGCAAACACCCATGTTAGAGTGGCTGTGCTTTACTGTATCACCTACTCACAGTATAGCACCGCTGCTATGTTCAGAGACCATTGGACTGCCAAAGATAGCCAAACATTGTGCTTGGCTATCTTTGGTGAATTTGAACCACAGAACAGAATCCCCAAACTTCTGTGACCTATTTTCTGCAAATAAGACCACATTTTCTTGTGGTTTTGGGTCAGCAGAGGTGTACAATTTGTAGTTTGAGCATAAAGATATTCAGTGTTTAGAATCCACCTCAACTTAGTGCCCACTGCTACCAAATCTTGTTGCCATTTTTTTCTAGTTGACAAGGGTTGACTTGCAGGAATCTGGTGAAAGCCGGTGATAGTTTACACTTTTTCCATGTTCAGGTAGTGTACTCGGTGTTACTTTTACTTTTGAACTTGGGAACTCTGCTTCAAACTGTGTGTTGAAGAACATGCAGTGTATTTGTTTTCTTTTTGTATCCTGTATCACTCCCTGGTTAGTCTATGGGTGGTTCCATAGCAGTGATTGACATATCATCTTTGCTGTTCTTAGCTGATCCTGTTACAGTGACGTGAATGCAGGAGATTTTTAAATACAAGGGAACTAGGCTACAGAGCTGTAAAGGGTTAAAGCTTGTCAATAAGTAATGTAAACAAGCTCCTGTCTTTCAGATCACAAACACAACAGGGAGTCATTCCAGCCACTGCTGGAGCAATGAGGGCAGAGAGAGAGATGGCCGGTAACTAGGGAAGCTTGTGTGCAAAAACAATAGATAAGATCTTCTCCTAACATTGAGGAGAAGCAAAATCAGAACAGCAATGTATTTGGTAATAGTTATGTCATGACTGTGCCTGCTTTGGCCTCCAATTTTTCAGTGGGCCGCAGAAAGTTTGACACTTTTCGGGAGTCTTGTAAACTGTATTTCAGGATTAAGCCACTTTCCTCTGAGGCCAAAATGGTGGGGTTAGTGGTCTCCATTTTACAGGGTGACCCTCAAGAATGGGCTCTCAAGTAGAGATGGGCGAATTGATTCTAACGAAGTGGAATTCGTTTAGAATTTCAGGAAAACTTCGGTTCGGAACGAAGTCGAACTTTCGGGGTACTTCGCGTGAACGAAGTGTGCTTTTGATTGATAAAATGGCTGCGAGCACATGGCGTTCACATGGGGCAAAGACACTTGGAGGAAGAAGGGGGCATAGCCTGACATGATCATGTGCAAGAGAGAAGCCAATAAGAGAAAGCCAAGCGGGATTCGGTGGTCGTCACCGCACTATTTAAGTCCTGGCGGCGACGCTGGGCAGCTCATACCGCTCTCACTCGTAATGATCAGGAAAGGTGCTGCCGTGGCTGATTGTTACTGAAGAACTGATTTATTTATTTTTTTTAAATGTGTTTATTAACACTCCAGTACAGCAACGTTGAATAGTTGATTATCACTAGACATGCATTTATGGGTTACAAACGTTTACCGAGTGAAGTGCCTTCTTTTCTTTTTTTCTGTTAAACAAACAAAAATACTTAAACTAAATAACGATAGAGATTTATGAGTCCATCTGTTGATGCAGGGTCTTCTTTTTCCAGCTTGTCTTACGCTGTTGACCAATGTAGCTGAACTCCATGACTTTTTAGCTAATGTGTCGCAATGAGATTATCTATAGGCCACATGAGGTGTCTAAAGCTCAAACAGATAGCCTTCATTATTCAAGATTTTTGAGTAAGAAATAGAATCTTAAAACACTTAGTTTTCCTTCCATCAAACCGTTTTCATGTGCAGGAAACCATTAACATGCAAAAGATCAGTCAACTTGTCAAACAATGACGCCTTTTACCCATTCCAATTTGCAGACAGCAAGCGCGCATGAGCGCGCATAGACCCCCAGGTCCCCTCTGCTACTATGCTGGAATATAGTATAAAAGGTGGCGTCTCCCAGTAAGAGTTGTTGTTTGATACCATGTTGAAGATGAAACAGTCTTTTATGGCTGTTGTATCATATCGGTAATAATGGGATAAAAACTACTTCCATGTTTCAAAAATTTTTTGGTATGCGATTCTTTTTTTGTGGGCATCTACCCAGTCCCATTCTTCCATGATGTAGCGAACAGCTTTTCCAGGAACATTATGAAGGAGAGGGGGGAGTGCGTGTATCCTGGTGTTTTAGGATTGTTTTAATCCATGCTGACATGAGATCATGTATAGAAGCTTCCTACTCCTCGGTGCACAGGCGCGTGCTTTGGGTGTCACATGTCCAAATTATGGCCCCATAGTGGGATTTTATTAGGGAGTAGTTGTTAAGTGTTCCACTTGTGAAGGCACATCACCCTATTCCAGAATCTCTGGAATACTGGCGCAATCCCAATGGACAGTGGTATATGTCTGCCACTTGGGCTCGAAAGCGGAAACATCTGTCACTCTCAAAGACTCCCATCCTGAACCTAGTTGGTGATATATAGAAAGAAACTGATTTTTTTATACAGTGATTTTTGTGGGGTGTCTTAGCTTGTATCAGTGACTGCTTTCTCTTAAGTTCTATTTCTAATTTTTTTGGGTATTGGATCTGAAATCCAGTGAGCGTTCACTGCAGCTGATATACATTTAAATCCTATCTGATCACAGACATTGAATATCCAAGGGGGTTCTAAGACAGTCTGTTGTATTCTTTAAGGAAACACGCGTTTTACAATACAAATACACACTTATTTTTTGGCATGACTCAATTTCTTTGGCGCAATCTTCACATCAGGGTTCAAATTAAGCGTTGTTTTTCAGCTGTGGTTGGACTCCAAAAAAACGTCATTTTACACCGCCAAATATACTATACATTTTTCCTGTAAGCTAATTCAACACAGCAAAGGTTAATTTCAATTTTATCTCTTGTTGTGTGGCGTAAAAAAAAACACCGCATTAGTAACACAACTACAAAGATAGTAGTTTGTGTAGTGGATCAATTCTTTGGCCAACATTATTTATACTCCTGGTGGTTAATTAAGCGTTGCTATTCAGCTGTGGTGACTCCAAGAAAACCGTCAATTTCACCGCCAAAATATATACATTTTTCCTGTTTGATAATTCACAGCAAAGGTTAATTACATTTTATCTCTTGTTGTGTGGCGTAAAAAACACCGCATTGTTACACGATACAATGAAGTTGTTTGTGGTGGCTCAATTCTTTGGCACAATTTACAATCCAGGGGCGTTAATTTAAGCATTGTTATTCAGTGTGGTGACTCACAATGAAAACGCCATTTTCAACGCCAAAATACATACATTTTTTCTGTTGCCTACATCTCAAAGAAAAGGTTAATTAAAAATTTTATTTCTTGTTGTGTGGAGTAAAAAAAAACACCGCACATTGTAACTCGCTCTACAAAGCTATAGTTGTGTAGGTCGGCCTCAATTCTTTGGCGGCAATTTACATCCAGGGGTTAATTAAGCAGTTGTTTTTCAGTGTGGTGACTCCAAGAACCGCCATTTTTCAGCGCCAAAATACTATACACCACTTCTCCTGTAGCTATTCACAAAGCAAAGGTTAATTACAATTTTTACTTGTTGTGTGGCGTAAATACACACCGCATTGTAACACGCTAACAAAGCTAGAAGTTTGTGGTGGTCAATTTCTTGGCGCAATCTACATCCAGGCCGATAATTCAGCGTTGTTTTTCAGCTGTGTGACTTCAACGGAAAACCGCCATTTTCAGCGCCAGATGTATATATACATTTTTCCAGTAGTAATCTTCACTCAAGCAAAGGTTATTACAATTTATCATCATTGTTGTGTCGGCGGTTAAAAAACCACATTGTGTAACACGCATACAAAGCTAGTAGTTTGTGGGGAGCTCAATTCTTTGGCCGCAATTTACATCCATAGGGTTATACATAAGTATTTTTGTCTGCAGTATGCACCTCAGTAAAAGAACTTTCTTTTTCACTGCCACAGAAGAAATTCTGTAGCATAATTCATTATCCGCAGGATAATTAAGCCTTTACATTGTATAAAACACAGAGTTTTAAAACGGCACATACAAGTAATATTTTTCCTGCCCATTTGTTGGAGCGCACTTATTCCAAGGGTTTCCCAAGCTCTTAGTGGGTTCATTTGGAGTACAAATACGGTTGTGTATATATCATATACTGATAACCTCATCAAACAGTGTCATGTACATTTTAGAAAACAAACAGTATGTAAGACAGAGAGGTGGCAGGCATCTTCAGCCATGCAAGTGGCTACGAGGCACAAATATTCTGAAGAGGCCCATGTCGCAGCACAGCAATGGGGACGTCGACTGCAGGGGTCATAAGTGAGGCCACAACTCGCCACTGTCATTCTAGCGGCCGTGTGTGACTGACAACCCAGAGTTCTTGAATGGTTGACTAGGTCATCCACTTCCTCCCAGATACATACTGACAACCCCAGCCATAGAGTCGGTGGGATCGTCAGAACAACCCTTAGTTGGCATGGCCGGGAGCGGGTCAGCGGCCCTCAACATGTCCTCCCACCCGACTCTGTACCATCCGGTTCCCTCAGACCAGAGACTTACTGATGTGGTCTGGGCTCAGCGCCACTATATGCGGAGGGAATGAACAATTTGAGTAGGGCAGTCAGCAGCTAATTTGGCAGCGAGGGAATGGGCCAATATCCCCTGCTTCTGTGAGTAGGCGGCAAAGTCCTAGAGTGTTGAGAGTGGCATGTGAGGGTATGTTGTGAGTGGATCAGCCTCTGCATACCAAGGGGTCACGGTGATGAGGACAGGCAGTGAAGGTGAAACCACACAAATAGATCGATGATGTAGCCGTCAGCAAATGGGAGCCGGGTGGGAAAGGGCTTCATTCAATGTCAGGAGCCAAGCAGCGGCGTCTGCTTGCGCGTTAGGCAGCGCACAGCCAGCAAGTGGGTCCGCTGTGGGCCGTGTGTCAGCAGGATAGCAGACATGGGTGAGGTGGGGAGCAAGCGGACACGGGGTAAAAAAACTCCGCTTAGCAGCGTCCAAGAAAGTAGCGGCACTGGGGATCTGTGAGGCAGCGGAGGCAGTAGTCACTCAGTGTGGAGCGTCGGTGGCTAAACTCCGATACTCCAGCGGTGTGGCAGTTCTTTGCTAAGCAACCGGAGAGCCGGCAATTTGGGTATATGAGAAGCTGTCAAGAAGATCAGTGTCGCCGTGGACAGGGAGCAACGTTGGCACCACGGACCTGTGTCAACACATGCAGCGTCACCATCCGGTGGCTGGGAGACAAACGTGGCTCAGATGTGGTGGTCCTTCCTGCTGCCGCAGCAAACAGCAGCAGCAGCGCCAAGTGCAGCATCGCACATTGACAGCCACGTCCAAGGCTCACACACCTCTGACAGAAGGAGCTGTTTCTCTTTGACATTCATCTCCCAGTCCAGATGCTCCTTCTCCGCGCTACTCATGGCCGCCCAGCTCTTCAGCGAGGACGGTTTGCAAAGGAGACACAGTATGGCGTCCAACCATCCTCGGTGCATGCAGCTGACCCAAGCTCCTGTACACAAGTTTTTGCGTACTGCAGTACCCTCCACCTTTCCAAATGGTGACTCTGCACCATTCAGAGAAACTAATGGCTTGTGCCGAGCCGGATGGAGAGTTCCAAGCCGTAATTTTTTCCAAAATGGCCAGTACCAGAACTTCATAAAATATGTAGAACGATGGTGGGCCAGTCCCTTGAGCTTATCAGGTTTGATTCCATGGTTTGCAACGTCAGCGCGGACGTATGGAGCCTGTAACTACGGTCAGGGCCAGTACATGTCCTTTACGGCCCATGGGTGAATGTCGCTTCCGGCCCACGGCACACAACAACTTGGCTCAGGAGACGCCGCTTTACTCCTCCACGTTGCAAAATTGCGGCTCCTGCGTCAATGTCCGCCTCATCCTCCATCACACCACAACCACCTTCTCAGCCTCCACAAGATACTGCTCCATAATGACACATGTGTAGGGCACAGCGGTGTCACGCAGTTATACAACCTGCGCTTGCCTCGGCCAAACAAAGTCACACAGGGGAGGAACTGCTCCCGCGTCTATGCAGCAAGAAATCGATGTGTGGCTTACTCCAGCGCCACTGCAAAATGGAAACCATGGTGACGGACAATGGGAGGAACATGGTGTCAGGCGCGTCACGAGGTGGGAGGTCCATGCGCCCTGAATGGAGCACGTGTTCAATCGTGGTGTGAAAGGTTCCTGACGTCTTCCACGATCTTCAGAGATTCTGAAAATGGCCAGGGAAAATGTGCATGCACTTAATCAATTTCTACAATGCCAGGAAACCATCCTCGACGTTGCAGCGGCAGAACGGCTCCCCCAAAAACTCTGATATGCGTGTTTCCACCCGTGGAATTGCCAGCCTGCACTTGCTGGACCGGGGACTGTATGACACAGAGAAAGGCCATTAAACGATTTTTTTGATGATCCAGGAGACAGGGAGTACTCCCATGTGTAACTTTGATGTCAGCCGTGCGCAGCTCATGCGTGACACCTGCCGGTTTGTTGAGGCCAATTCGCAGGATGCCTAGTTATTTGTCAGTCGCCAGGACTACGGGATGAATAAGTCATTCACTGTACTTCCATGTCTGGAACAGATGCTGTAAATCTGTCTGGGAAGGAGGATGGAGACGTGGCGACTACATCTCGCGGCCACATGAGTCCGCTTGGGGACTGAAAATGGAGGGAGGAGGAGGAGGAGGACATTGGAGCGAAGCATTGTTCTGGTGAATGAACGTGGATTTTCTAACCCAGGTGACAAGAGAGTGAGGAGCAGGAGCAGATTGGCAGGAGGTAGATGAGAGAATGAGGAAGGACGAAGGACGATGACCACGCACGGCACTGGGCCAGCTATATCAGTGGAGATGGACGGGAGGGTGCCCCTCTGAGTCCTTGGTGCAGGATGGCCACAGCTTGATGATTCTGCATGGCTTGTGGCACAGTCCGAATAGATCAGCAGCCGGCTAGGGGAATGACTTATGGCTCCCTCACCCTTCATTGGACCATCCCGCACAGCGTCCCAAAATTGGGAGCCTTTTTAACAGCTATTGAGAGGGAGGACAAACTCCAATATACTATAGGGAAATCCTCCTGTAGTCGTTGGCCGCTTGCACTATGTGCGGAATCAGTCCCTCCTCTGACCAGGTCTACGGCGGGGTTCTTTCAGCGCTCGTTACTACTGCACGCTCGGCTGCGGGAGAAGGTGGGGGCGGTTGGAACGCTGTACCCAGCTCCCATCCAGCCAGCAACCTCAAGTATGACAGCACTGATGAGCAGCTTCATCACCAGCCTAGTGAGCGAGGGAAGTCGCAGCAAGCAGCAGCAGGGCCCTGGAGAGGGACCCGAACCAACAGGTGGTGCCTACCTTCGGACGCACTCTGCAACCCCAGTTAGACAGATCAGCTGGACTACCTGGGCAGCACAAACTGGTTGTGTGGCCAGCACTTGCGAGGTTTGGCAGTGGATTAGCTGTCCTCGCCGGCCAGTATGTGCATCAGAGTGGGTGTTCAGTGCGCGCGGGGGCCTTCGTTACCCCAAGGATGAACCCGCTGGATCCCACGGGAATATGTGGGAAGTTGACCTTTGTCAAGATGAATCAGGCGTGGGATCGGCCAGGATTTCCACAACACCAATGCCGCTTAGGCATCAGATACATCATGCCTGGACGCCTCACCCACAACTGTGAGAAATGAGTCTGGTTCAAAACTACCTGCCCTACAGCCAATTTCTGATGCAGCCACCCCGCCCTGATGCAACAACCATATGCTGACAGTTTCTCACACTGCCCCAACCATCATTTACCACGGGAGTGGGTATTGCCACCCAACTCCACACATCTGTCATTGTGCCAACGTTGCTTAACACTCATGATGCTGTACGTGGCTGCTGCAGTGGACCTCCACACTGTGTCCATTGTCCACTCTCTGAACCTCATGGTGTTGTTCCTTGCCGCCGTCACCTCCACTCTTGTCATTGTGCCACTCTGTGGCCTACTACCAGTTTTTGCCACCTCCAGAATGTGATTGATGCTCACTTTCTGACCTCATTATGCTGCTGTGGCTGCTGACGTGAACTAGAAACTGTGTATTGTGCCACTCTGTGGCCTATTCCTGTTTTTCCAACCTCCAGAATGTCATTGTGCCACTGTCTGACCTCATGATTGCCGCGTCACCTTCCACTCCTCTAGTCATGGTGACACTCTGTGGCCTATACCTGTTTTGCAACTCCCAGAATGTCATTGTGCCTACTGTCTGACCTCATGCTGCTTGCTGCCGTGACCTACCACACTGTGTCATTGTGCCACTGTCTGAACTCCTTGTACTGCTGACTGTGCTGTTCACTGTCGACCTACACAGTGTGTCATTGTCCCCTACTATTGACCTCATGCTGCTGATGTGGCTGCTGCAGTGACCTACACACTGTGTCATTGTTCCCACTCTGTGGCTACTCCTGTTTTTGCAACCTCCAGAATGTCCATTGTGCCATGTCTGACCTCTATGTGACTGCTGTGGATGCTGGCCTGTCACCTTACACACTGTGTCATTGTCCCACTCTGTGGCCTTTTCCTGTGTTTGCCACTCCAGAATGTATATTGTACCCACTGGCCTACCTCATTGTCTGCTGATGTGCTTGCTGCCGTGACCTCCACACTCTGTCATTGTGCCACTGTCTGACACTCAAGCTGCTTGCTGTGGCTGACTGCCGTGACCATCCACACTGTGTCATTGTCCCACTCTGTGGCCTACTCCTGTTTTTGCCACCTCCAGGAATGTCAATTGTGCCACTGCTGACCCATGTGCTGCTGTGGCTGCTGCCGTGACCTCCCACACTGTGTCATGTGTGCACTGTCTGAACCTCATGCTGCTGCTGTGACTGCTGCGTGACCTCCACAATGTGTCATTGTCCCCCTCTGTGGCCCTACTATAGTTTGGCAATCTCCAGATATGTTGATTGTGCCACTGCCTGACCTCTTGCTGCTGCTGTGCGCTGTGCCGTGACCTACACTCTGTGTCATTGTCCCAACTATTGGAATACTCCTGTTTTTGCCACCTCCAAGAATGGGATTTGCCACTGCCTGTCTATGCATGCTGCTGTGGCTGCTGCCAGTGACCTCCACACATATGGTCATTGTCCCCCCCTATCACTCTGTGGGCCTACTCCTGTTTATTGCTCACCCTCCTGAATGTATTGTGCACTGTCTGACCTCATGCTGCTGCTGTGCTTACTGCCGTGGACCTACACACTGTGATACATTGTGCCATACTGTCTGATCCTCATGCTGCTACTGTGCTGCCGCCGTGACCTCCACACTGTGTCATTGTCCCACTCTGTGGCCTACTCCTGTTTTTGCACCTCCAGATGTGATCGTGCCACTGCTGAACCTCATGCTGTGCCTGTGGCTGCATGTCGTGAACTTCCACACTGTGTCATTGTCCCACTCTGTGGCCTATCTTTTTCTGCCCACATCAGAATGTGGAGCTGTGGCACTGACTGACTTCATAGCTGCATGCTGTGGATGCTGCAGTGATCCTCCACACTGTATTGTCCCACTCTGTGGCCTACTCCTGTTTTTGCCACCTCCAGACATGTGATTGTGCCACATGACTGACCTCTTTGCTCTGCTCTGCTGTTTTGTGTGTTGAACTGACCGTTGACTCCACAGATAGTGTCTATTGTCCTCTCCCCACTCTGTGGCCTACTCCTGTTTTTTGCCACCTCCAGAGATGTCATTGTGCCACATGTACGAGAATTCACCATCAGTGTATGTTTGTTTTGACTGTGGCTCATGCCGTGACCTACACACTGTGTCATTGTGCCACTGTCTGACCCTCATGCTGCTTGCTGTGGCCTGCCTTGCGTTACTCCACACTGTGTCATTGTCCCAACTCTTGGCCTACTCCTGTTTTTGCCACTCAGACATGATTGTGACCCCTGTCTGACCTTCATGCTGCTGCCGCCTCACCTCACTCTTGTCATTGTGCCAACTCAGTGGCCTACTACTGTTTTGCCACCTCCAGATTGGTCAATGGTGCCAATGGCCCTGACCTCATGATGTGCTCGCGTTGACCTACACACAGTGTTATTGTGCCATGTTGACCTCATGCTGATGCTGTGTCTGCCTGCACGTACCTAACACTGCTGGTCATTGTGCCACTTGCTGACTCATGCTGCTGCTGTGGCTGCTGCTCGTGACCTACACATGTTTCATTGTTCCTGTCTGACCTCATGCAGCTGCTGTGTCTGCCTGCTGTGACCTACACACTCTGCATTGTGCCACTGTCTGACCTCATGCATCTACTGCAGATGACCTCCACCACTGTGTCCTTGTGCCATACAGTGTGCTTATACCTGTTTTGCCACCTCCCCAGAATGGTCATTGTGACACTCTCTGACCTCCTCCCGCCCTTGCTGTGGCTGCCTGCGTCACCCCCCTACCACCCACCCCCCCCCCTCACGCACGGACGACCCAATATATAGATGTTATGTGTGGTGTACCGAGCTTCTCCAGCTTGTTTTTTTCCCAGCTTTCCTTGCCATTCACTTATCATGGCAACTATTCCCGCATTCCAAGTTTTTTGGTCAGTTTTGACCTCTCTTATTGCCAGGGAATTTTTATAGTGAAGCGACCTTCTAAAGAGCGGAACGGCAGTAAATGTGAGTGCTCAACTAAAATACACAACATTGTAAGAATACCAAACACAAGCTCCCTCTGCATATATTTAAGCATGAGCACAACATTCTACAGCACCCTGCAAAGGCTCTGAGCGACTGCGACATAGCTGTTTTTTAATGTGATCGTACCCCGAAGTAAATATCGGAACGAAGTTATTTTTTTCTGCCGAGAAATTCGGCGAAGCTGAACGTAAACGTTTTTAGGGAAATTCGCCCATATCTACTCTCAAGCCTTCCTCCAACACTCCAGAGTGTAATTCTCTAGACCATGCCTCTCTGTTGGAAACTCAGCTCTTGACCATTCCTCAAGGAAAAAGGTTGGCTGAAGAGTACTGCACCAAGCGTCGTAAATGATGCATAACTGCAGCATGGTTTGACCCAGTGTTAAAGACATCATTCAAACAGGGTCTATCTAGCGCTATTAAAGATGTCTGGGTCAGCCCCCCTCTCACCAGCAGAGCAGTGTCAGATGACTTCAGGTTGCTGGCTCTGCAGCAGGAGAGGTGAGTACATTTCTGGGGAGGTGTATGTGTGTGTGTGGGTGGGGGTGATAAATGTGTGGGTGGGGGGATGAGTGTGAGTGGGGAAGGAGGGTCAATGGGGGTGAGGGAGGATATTTTTTTGTGGTGGAAGGGGTTGAATAAGAGTGACAGAGGATAAGTATATGGGGGGAGTAAATGGGGTTGGAGGAGGAGATGGGGGTGGGGGGTGAGTGGTGGTGGGGAGGGTAAGTGTGGGTGGGAGGGAGGGGAATGGTCATAGGAGAGGGTAAGTGTGTGGGGGAGGTGTGAATGGGGGTGGGAGAAGTGGGGGAGAGGTGAATGGGAGTGGGAGAGAATAAGTGTGTGAGGGAAAGGGGGATGAATGGGAGTGGGAGAGGATAAGTGTGGGGAAGGGATTGAATTGGAGTGGGGGAGGATAAGTGTGTATGTGAGGAGGGTGATTGGGGGTGGAGGATAAATGTGTGGGGGATGGGGTGAATAGGGGTGTGGGAGGATAAGAGTGTGGGAGTGGGGATAAATGGGGGTCAGAGAGAATAAGTGTGTAGAGGAAAGGGAGGTGAATGGGATGAGGAGAATAAGTGTGTGGGGGGGAGGGGTGGGGAAGGATAATTTTGTTGCAGAGGGAGTGAATGGGGATGGTAGAGGATAAGAGTATATGGGAGGGGGTAAACGTGGTTGGGGGATAAGTGTGGGAGGAGAGGGGTGAATGGGGGTGGGAGAAGATAAGTGTGTAGGGGAGGAGTTGAATAGGGGTGGAGGGGGGTGAATAGGGGTGGGCAGGATAAGTATGTGGGGGGATGAGTGAGGGTGGGAGAGGATAAGTGTGTGGGGAGAATATGTGTGTGGGGAGGTGGGTGAATGGGTGAGAGAGGATAAATGTATGGTGGGAGTGTGAGTGTGTCTATGTGTGGATGTGGAGGGGTATTGGGGTAGATTGAGGATGTGGAGAGGGGTTTTAGATTGGTGAAAGCTGGGGTTTGAGAGGGGGAGTGATGGTAGGTCAGAGGGGGTGGGGCAGGGGTTAGAGGTGGAAGGAGAGTGGTTTAGGGAGGGGGTGAGAAAGCAGAGGTGGGGGTGGACATACAGTTTTCTTATCTTTGAAAAGATGTGTGCCACTTGTGTTAGTTTTTCTAAGCTATAAAACTGTGAGACATGAAGGGGATGGGATGTCACCCAGATTTCCTGGATGCTGGATAGACTATCTGGCCTATGTACATGTTTAATGTTTCTGTTTATTTACAGGATTCCCTTTTGGACTACTTTGGATTCAGTGGACTACATCGGATCAGTCTTGGATCTATTTTTTTTTTTTTTGAATAAAATGGTTATAGAGGATTGGTGTTGGTGTTGGGAAGTCTTTATTTAAATAAAAAAATTGTGACAGTGTTTTTTTATTTTTCATTTAATTCCAGTGATAGTAATAGAGGTGTGTGACAGGTGCCTCTCCATTACTATTATTTAGGCTTGGTGTCTGCCAGCGGCAGTTTTTTTTCACTCCAAGACGGACACTAATCCTGTGTCACTATTACCCCAGTACCCAATAAACCAGTGGTACTGGGTAGCCGTCAGAAGCGGACCCTCTAATGTGATGATCTGCTTCCTGGCATCTGTGGGCTGGTATTTTTAGAGTGGGAAGGGTCCAGTTTTCAATGGACATTCCTATTCTGAAAGTATCAGACTGCAGCTGTCGGTTTTACCTTGACTGGTTATGGAAAATGGGGAGAACCTCACATTGTTTTTTCCCTGAAAATTATTTGTTTATTGAGAATCCAAACATAGGCATCCACTATAATGATTACAGTAGTTTCACACAGCTCAGGGGGGAGTGAGCACAGAGAGTGCAGGACAGCCAATCACAACACATGGGGCGTGTTCTGACCAAAGGTTGAACTAAATGCAGGCAGCCAATCACAGCACAGGGAGTGTGGCCAGACCCCAGGCTGCAGAGATAGCTGTAGACAGATTAGCTAACAGCTGCTATACTAAAATGATTTAGGTAATACAAACAAAAGTGCCAAAAAGTGCCTATTTTTATTGTCCCCAACATTACAGATATGATCTTTGCAGCGAGAAAACCTCTTTAATTATATTATCAGTTTCTTTTACCTTAAAGAGGTTTTGTCATCACAAACATTGATTTTATAGTAAAAGGATATGCCATTAATGTCAGATAAATATGGCTCCCACCTCTGGGACTAACACCAATCTCCATAATAGGCTACCGAAACTCCTCATTGTTAAAGGGGTTGTCTTACTACATTGATATATCTTACCTCAGTCCTGTTTTCTTGGTTTAATTTTTTGAATTCAGAAGCATGTTAACCGGCTTTACTAGCTTCTATTGGCTACTTGCCTACAGTGACGAGCTGCTGATGACACCAGGTCTGTAGCTATAGTGACCAGCGTTGGCAGCCTATCAGGAGGGATTGAACAGGTCTGTAGTTATAGCGACCTGAGAGGCTGATGCAGTCCATACAAGAGGGGATATCTAGGAATAGGTAGAACACTGTTAATGGACACCTATTGCAAAGTGACTTGTTTTTACAATATCTTTAATATAAATAGAATACCTTGCAGTGACACAACCCCTTTAAAGGAGAAGTGGCCATACTTGCATGTTTACTCTCTGTTTATTTCCATGGGAGTTTTAAATAAAGCCGATCAGTTGCAACTTCATTCAGAAAATGAAGTTCTGTGGGCTCATTCTTGAGGAAGGAGCAAATTTTACAGGTGTGTTTTACCTACACATATATGACGCTAAGGTCATATCCTATCGACATGTCATCAATGTTTTTGACAAAATCCATTTAATGGCACGTTTATGACCTTGTGGTCATAGTATAAACACTAGGACTAGACGCAAAAAGACTGTAAAATATCTATATACTTACATAACTATAAATAACAATATTATAACAATTATGGACCATCTCTTAGTCGGTGGGAAAGCTGACAAAAACAAATGGATATCATGAAAAGTGTGAATCTTGACTTTGGTGTTGTTAAAAGCTGTTGAAAACAGGATGAAAGGCAAACAAAATGGAAAAACAGCCTGGAACAAATCAACTATCCATTTTAATTAGATATGGCAAGAATTAGATCATCTTTTTGGATGCATTGGGAGATCCATATTTGAAAATTATTAAAACATGTTATAGTTAGAGGAATAGAAAGAAAAAGATGAAGACAAACACAAATGGTTTTCTACATCATCTAACCAATGAAATAACTAGAGATGGGCGAATTTCTAAAAAATTCGATTCGCCGACTTCGCCGAATTTTCCGACAAAAAACGTTTCGAATTACTTCGTGACGAATCGCGTTAAAAACCAGCTATTTCCAGGCTGCACCGAGCCTGTAGGGTGCTGCAGAACCTTGTGCCATGCTTAAATATGCAGAAGGAGCTTGGTTTGGTCTTCATGCAGTGCTGTGTTTTAGTATGACACGCATATGACTGCCGCCGCTCTTAGAATCGCTTCACTATAAAATTCCCTGGGCACTTAAGAGGGCAAAACTGACCAAAAAACTAAAGCAGGAATGTAGCCTGATAAAGTCATGGCAGCGCCAGCTTGAAAAAAACAAGCTCAGGGCTCAGGTGGCAACATCAGTAGGCCACAGAGTGGCACAGTGCCAGAGTGTGGAGATGACGGCAGCAGCCACAGCAGCATGAGGTCAGAGAGTGGAACAATGACATTCTGGAGGTGGCAAAAACAGGAGTAGGCCACTGAGTGGCACAATGACAAGAGTGTGGAGGTCATTGCAGGAGCAACAGCATGAGGTCAGACAGTGGCAAAAATGACAGAGTTCATAGGTCACTGCAGGAGCCACAGCAGCAGCATGAGGTCAGAGAGTGATACAATGACAGGGTGTGGAGGTGACCGCAGCAGCAACAACAGCAGCAGCAGCATAAGGTCAGAGAGTGGCACAATGACACAGTGTGGAGGTCACAGCCCCAGCAACAGCAGCATGAGGTCATAGAGTGGAACAATGACAGAGTGTGGAGGTGGAGGGCAAAACCAGTCCCTCGTAAAGATGGTGGTAGGCACATGGAGAAACTGGCAGCAGATGTGTGGCATCAGGCGGGTGGCGGCATCAGAATAGTGGCTGAGGCAGGTAGTTTGAACCCAGACTCATTTCTCAAAGTTTTGGTGAGGCGTCATGGCTGATGTAATCTGACGCCTAAGGCATTGGTGTGTGGAAATCCTGGCCGATCCACGCCTGATTCATCTTGACAAAGGTCAGTCGTTCCACATTTCCCACGGACAAGCGGGTTGTCCTTGGGGTAACGATGGCCCCCGCCACACCGAACACCCGCTCTGATGCCACACTACTGGCCGGGCAGGACAGCTTCTCCATTGCAAACTCGCAAGTTGCGGCCACACATTTGGTTCCGCTGCCTAGTAGTCCAGCGGATCTTCTACCTGGGGTGGCAGAGTGCTGTCCAAGTGGCCACCACCTGTTGTTTCAGGGTATGCTCCAGGTCCTGCTGCTGCTGCTGCTGGCTAGTGCCGGGTGAAGTAAGCTGCTCATCAGTGACTCCAGACTTAGGTTGCTGCTGATGGAGCTGGTACTGCTCCAACCTCCCCACTTTCCCACAGCAGCCGCGTCATTTGTACGTGTGCGCTGAGGAAGCCCCTGGTCATACCTGTCAGCGTATGGACGATGCCGCACTTAGGCTGCGGCCAACTGACTACGGAGCATTTTTCTATAGTATTTGAGTTTGTCCTCCCTCTCAGCAGCTGGGAAAAATGCTCCCATTTTGAACCGGTAGCGAGGGTCCAATAGGGTGGAGAGCCAGAAGTCATCCCTCTGCCGGATGCTGACTATTCGGCTGTCACTAACCAGGCAAATCAGCATGCTGCGGGCCATCTGCACAAGTGACTCCGAGGGACTCCCTGCCTCCATCTCCACTGTATACTGCCACAGTGCTTGCGGGTCATCTGCCTCTTCTTCCTCATTTCCATCTACCTCCTCCAGCTGCTCCTGCTCCTCCTCTCCTGTCACCTGGGTAGAAAATCTACTCATTTCACCAGACAATGCTTGTGCTCCAATATCCTCCTCCTCCTCCAGTTCAGTCCCACCGGACTCATGTGGCCGTGAGATGTAGTCGCCACGTCTCCAGTCCCCTGCCCAGACAGATTTTTCAGCATCTGTTTCAGGACAGGAAGCAGTGGAATGACGTTATTCATCCCGTAGTCCTGGCGACAGATAAATAACGTGGCCTCCTCGAATGGCCTCAGCAAACGGCAGGTGTCACGCATGAGCTGCCACTGGCTGACATCAAAGTTACACAGGTTAGTACTCCTGTCCGCCTGGATCATCAAAAAATCGTTAATGGCCTTTCTCTGTTCATACAGTCGGTCCAACATGTGCAGGCTGGAATTCCAACGGGTGAAAACATCGCATATCAGCATGTGTTGGGGGAGGCCGTTCTGCCGCTGCAACTCGAGGAGGGTGTTCCTGGCTTTGTAGGAATGGATGAAGTGCATGCACAGTTTCCTGGCCATTTTCAGAATCTTCTGAGGATCGGTGGAAATCTTCAGGAACCTTTTCACAACCAGATTGAACATGTGCGCCATGCAGGGCGCATGGACCACCCTCCTCAGTGCAGCGCGGGTACACCATGTTCCTCCCATTGTCGCACCATGTTCTGATTTGCAGTTGGCGCGGAGAAAGCCACAAATCAATTTCTTGCTGCATGACGCGGAGCAGTTCCTCCCCTGTGTGACTTTGTTCGCCGAGGCAAGCCAGGTGTAGAACTGCGTGACACCGCTGTGCCCTACACATGTGGCATGATGGAGCAGTACTTGTGGAGGCTGAGATGGTGGTGGTGGTGGAGGAGGAGGCGGACATTGGCGCAGGAGCCACAGTTTGACAACGTGGAGGAGAAAACGGCGTCTCCTGTCCAAGTTGTTGGTGTGGCTGGGCAGGAAGCACATTCACCCAGTGGGCCGTAAAGGACATGTACTGGCCTTGACCGTAGTTACAGCTCCACACGTCCGCGCTGCCATGCACCTTGGAACAAACCGATAAGCTCAAGGACTGGCCCACCTTCTGTTCTACATATTTGTGAAGGGCTGGTACTGCTTTTTTGGAAAATAAATTACGGCTTGGAACTCTCCATCTCGGCTCGGCAAAGGCCATTACTTCTCTGAACGGTGCAGAGTCCACCATTTGGAAGGGGGGGACTGCAGTACCAACAACTTGGACAGGAGCACGGTCAGCTTCTGCACCTTAGGATGGTTGGACGCATACTGTTGTCTCTTGGCAATCGCCTCGTTGAACGACTGCTGGCGCCATGAGTAGCGAGGAGCAGGAGCATCTGGACTGGGAGATTATGGCAAAGAGAAACAGCCCCCTTCTGCAGAGGTGGTGGAGCCTTGACTGGCTGCAATGGCATGCGTGCCACTGGGCGCTGCTGCTGCTGTTGCTACGGCGGCAGGATGGACCACCACATCTGAGCCACGTTTCTCCCAGACCACCGGATGGTGACGCTGCATGTGTTAACGCAGGGCCGTGGTGCCAACGTTAGCTCCCTGGCCACGCTTCACTTTCTGCCCACAGATTCTACATATACCCATATTCGGCTCCTCAAGTGTCTTAGCAAAGAACTGCCACACCGCCGAGTAGCTGATTTTACCGGCAAGTGACTACTACCGCCGCTGCCTCGCTGAGCCCCTGTGCCACTACTTTCTTGGGCCTGCGAAGTGGGTATTCTACCCCGTGGCCTCTTGGCTCCTGACCTCGCACTGATGCTACCCTGCTGACTCACGGCCACACAACCCACTTGCTGGCTGCGCAGCTGCCTGAAGCGCAAGCTGACGCCCTCTTCTCCTGACGATGATGAAGCCCTTGCTTCACCCAGCTCCCAAGTGCGGTTGGCTACATCATCAATTATTGTTTGATCTTCACTGCTGTTCTCCTCAACGGTCTAGGTATGCAGAGGCTGACCCCTCACATGACCTCCCATGCCACTCTCCACATCTATACTTTGCCGCCTACTGCAAGAAGCAGGGTATATTGGCCCCATTTCTTTGCTGCCAAGTAGCTGCTGACTGTCCTCCTAAAATTGTTCATCCTCGCTGTATAGTGGTGCTAAGCCCAGACCACATAGTAGATCTCTGGCTGAGAGAACCGGATGGGACAGTGGCGGGTTGAGGACAGTTGAGGGCCGCTGACCTGCTCCCGGGCCATGCCAACTTAGGGTTGTGTCTGATGTTCCCACCGACTCTTGGCTGGGGTTGTCAGATATATATAAACAAGTTGGCCAGATTAATCAAATGTATCACCTGAGCAATGATCAGCTGCGGCTCAACTAGCTGGGTCTCCACTTCCCCATGTTAGTACTAGCAAGATATGGGAGAGCTAATTTAAAATTTCGATACTTTAATAAATCTTCTTAAAAATGTAGACATTTAACCGTAAGAAACAGTGTGTCCATCACTACATATATAAAGAAGCATATACTCAGGTTTATAGTTGCGGCTTAGCCAAGCTGTTCAGTGTAGATTCATATTCATGCTCCCGATTAGGTGAGCAGGAGACGCCGGCATCCAAGGCAGAATGAGACGCACAGCCGTGCAACGTTTCGGGGATAGCTCCTCCCCTTCCTCAGGCACGTACATCGAAAGGTGCAGCTTCCTTATATAGGTAAGTTTAAAACAGGTGAATTTAAAAACATTTAACCCTTTATCATACAGGACTAGGGAACTACAAGAATACCTTAAAATTAAAGCTCTCGTTCGACCTTTCGGAGCGAGTGATTCAAGTTTAGCAATCCAGAAAGCCTCTCTTTTTAACAACTTACTACTCAACTGTGAACTATCATTACATACCACTCTCTCCAAAATACACCAACGTAACTCACAGACATCGTGGCGGGCCTCCACAAAATGCCTTGCCACAGAGGAATTTCTTATCTTCCCTCTCCTTTTCATTTTGTAACTGTTGCTTTTTATACGTTCTAATTGCGGATCGATGCTCATTAATCCTAATCCGGATTGATCGGGAGGTCTGACTGTCATATACCTGCCCACATGGGCATTTTAGCATATATATCACGCAGTCGCTATCACATGTATAGAACCCCCGTATCTTGATAGTA
The DNA here is from genome assembly GCA_025379985.1 of Phyllomedusa bahiana. Lineage (NCBI taxonomy): Eukaryota > Metazoa > Chordata > Amphibia > Anura > Hylidae > Phyllomedusa > Phyllomedusa bahiana. Next base: position 75,761 of record JAODAL010006830.1, read on the forward strand.
TAACCTTTCGTGGGATGGTAGGCATTCTCACCTTTAATAATTGATGTGCAATTCTGACATTTTAAGCACACAAAAGTACCTAACCTAGTACTACTCAATAAGGTTTGTTTTTTCATTTTCTTCGACGTTATCAAATCTGTAGCTGTTAATTGTGACCTAAGGTTCTACCCTTGCGGTAAATCCATCTTGCGGGCTCTTTAAACAAGTAGCCAAATTTAGCATCACTGCGTAAGATTTTTCCAGTTTCTCAGTATTGCTTGTTTGATAATACCGGTATGTCTGTCGAAGACAGACATGTAGGTAAATCGTTGGTCATTGCGTTTATTAGCCTGTGAAGTGAAAAGTTTTTCTCTGGGAATAGTCAAAAACCTCCAGAACTAGTTTTCTTAACTCATCCTCCACATACCCTCTCTCAACAAATTTCTTAACAATACTCTCCATAGTGGCTAGATAGCTTGCATCGTCGCCGCAGATTCGTTTTGCCCTAATGAATTGCGATTTTTCAATCCCTTTGAACACTTGTGGGGCATGCTGACTCGTCCGATGGAGGATATTATTGCGGTCTGTATCCTTGGTGTATAAAGTGGGTTACATACTACCTTATACACCAAGGATACAGACCGCAATAATATCATTTACAAAATGAAAAGGAGAGGGAAGATATGAAATTCTTTGGAGAAACCTCTGTGGCAAGGCATTTTGTGGAGGCCCGCCATGATGTCTGTGAGTTACGTTGGTGTATTTTGGAGAGAGTGGTATGTAATGATAGCTCACAGTTCATAGTAAGTTGTTAAAAAGAGAGGCTTTCTGGATTGCTAAACTTGAATCACTCGCTCCGAAAGGTCTGAACGAGAGCTTTAATTTGAAGGTATTCTTGTAGTTCCCTAGTCCTGTATGATAAAGGGTTAAATGTTTTTAAATTCACCTGTTTTAAACTTACCTATATGAGGAAGCTGCGCCTTTCGATGTACGTGCCTGAGGAAGGGGAGGAGCTATCCCCGAAACGTTGCACGGCTGTGCGTCTCATTCTGCCTTGGATGCCGGCGTCTCCTGCTCATCTAATCGGGAGCATGAATATGAATCTACACTGAACGGCTTGGCTAAGCCGCAACTATAAACCTGAGTATATGCTTCTTTATATATGTAGTGATGGACACACTGTTTCTTACGGTTAAATGTCTACATTTTTAAGAAGATTTATTAAAGTATCGAAATTTTAAATTGGCTCTCCCATATCTTGCTAGTACTAACGTGGGGTTGTCAGATGTCATCTGGGAGGAAGTGGATGATCTAGTCAACCAATCAAGAACCCTTGGGTTGCTGGTCAACACACGTCCGCTAGATGACACCGGCAGTTCTGGCCTCACGGAGTGAACCCTGCTGCGATGTCCCCTTACTGTGCTGCAACCTGGGCCTGCTCCAGGAATGTTTGTGCCACTGCCACTCGCAGGTGCCACTGCCACCTCTCTGTCTTACCTACTGTTTGTTCTAAAATGTACAGACTCTGTTTAATGAAGATATATGTATATGATAAATACACACCCTGTATTTGACTCCAAATGAACCCACTAACAAACTTGGATAACCCTTGGATATAAATTGCGCTCCACAAATGGCCAGGAAAAATTTACTTGTATGTGCCGTTTAAAAACACTGTGTATTTTACTGAATAGAAAAGCGCAAACAGACTTAATTAACCTTCGGATATAAATTATGCTACTGGCAAAATTTCTTCTTTGACGTTGAAAAACACAACAGCAGTGACCACAACAGCAGAAAACGCTTAATTAACCCTTTGATCTAAATTGCGCAAAAGAAATGAGCAGTCAAAAATTAAGTGGTATTTGGATTGTAAAAACGCTATTTCTTTAACTGAATACAACAGCAACAGGCTTAGATAACCCTTGGATATTCAATGTGCTGAAGAACTGAGCAGATAGCATTAAATTGTATATGCAGCTGAATTGGACGCACACTGGACTTCAATTCCAGTACCCCACAAAATCAAAATGTAAGAGAAGCAGTCTCTGAGACAAGCTGTGACACCACCCAAAAATCGCTGTATAAAAGTTAGTTCTTTAGTGTGAGATCTCAGCAGCAGCTTCAATACACAGCACAGTGAGAGGAGTGTGAAATGCCAACGTCGCATCCGGACTTATATAGTGCGGTGACGTCACAGAATCCCGCCGGTCTCTGATTGGCTTAATCTCTGCACATGTCATTAAGGTCACTCCTTTCTTCCTCCCAGACTTCTTTGCCCCATGTAACGCCATGTGCTCGCAGCCATTTTATCAATTAAAAACATATACACCAGGCAAATACTTCTCAATGACTTGATGGAACTGACACGTTTTTTTATTTGCCATTTTACCCAGGATTAAAAAAAGGGATCTACTTTTATCTACCCAAAACAATGTTGCTCTTCTCATTTACCTGTATATGGTATTGCAGCCAGTGCAAGTAAATGGGGCTGTTTCTGGCAGAAACAAGACCCCTTTAGTCTTAGGTGGTATTGCTTGAATAGGTCTCTGTTTGGTTCAAGAGCAACTTGACTGATAATGGCAAAACATTCAGGATTTGAGACATCCCAAATTCCATTAAAGTACACGTGAGGACATCTTTGTTTTTTTACTTATACTTAAACGGGATTTGGGATTTCTTAAATTCTGAATATTTGGATTTTCTGGCCTTTGGAAAACACCTACAGCAGCAAAATACCTCCAAATTGCAAAGGGACATCACCACACCTTTGTGAAACATCTGCGTACCCTGACTTCAACCATAACCGTCACAACCTTAATCCTGAAAAAACAGGGAAAATACATAGAGTGGCATTGGTATCACCAGGAGCAGATGGGTGCCACCTAAGGTTATGTTCACATCTGCACTAGAGGTTCTTTAAGAGCCTATGTAAGAGAGTCTGTTTGCAGATATGAACAGAGCTATATTCCAGCAAATTAGCTTTAGCACATCATGATACCATTTCATTCTCTTAGTGCAGCTCCATTTCCGATGTAATCTTTAAAGAGTAGACCTATCACCTTCATACAGAACCGGTGGGGTCATGAAGTAACAGTGTAGACCTAAAGATACAAACACTTACTCTGTGAATGGTAAGAGGGTTGAATCAATATTGTTTTGGGTTTATATGTAAAATTTTAATGAATCCCAAGCTTTTCCCTCTTTATAATGGCATTCCAGCAGAGCAGAATCCATTTTGGATGATAATGATGCAGCAATTTATGGAAGAGCTAAGATGGCTCAGGATGTTACCAATTTTTTATCTGTTCCTCAAGATGTGACCTTCCAGCTATTTGTCTCCTTTTCTTCCTTTGAATATTCGTTTTTACTTGTAAATGATCTGATTTTTGGTCTGAGCAATCCCAGAGGCTTATTTCCCCAGTATGACAAAAACGTGTGACCAATAAAATTTACTTAACTCTAAACAGCTGCCTAAATATGGACATACATCCGTGTCCTCTCTTCCTCTATTGCAGCACCTGCGCTTGTTTTTTATGACAGTTATAAAAATATTGTGTAAGCTTTGTTTTGTGTCAGAACTGCTTGGAACATGACTGGAAGAATTGATCCAGAACTCTTGTGTCTGACTCAGTTACAAAACGTTAGGGTGGTGGGGTTTGGTTGGAGGGGGGCTGATACATGTTCCCCTTATGCTGTATTTAGGAATACCACCCGGGCAAACTTTAGACCCCCAAAGGTTGTAAAACGACCCCCAACATTTTTGGCGCCCAAGCGTGGTGCATGGCCTGAGGTGATCCAGGACCCCCTCCAGGACCCTAACACTGCCACGGTCTGACTTGAAGACCGGGAGTGATACAAATTTGAGACTGCAAGCCTCCTTAAAGTTCTCGGTAAGATTGATGATCTATATGTATTTAACTACCGATGGCCCATTGAAAGTCCTCCCCCCATCCCCCTGTTAGTAGATTTGTGCATGGTGGCCACATCTGGTCCCTGGGTTGTCCACAATAACGTACTCGACCTAGACAACTTTGATCCCAGCCCCGGCCCCACGTTTCGAACTTGTTTTGGCCGTAACTTCCAGTAGTTTCGGAATGTCACTATTGTAGTCAAGAACCCCTTTGCCACCGTAATGGTTGCTGAAATATGTGGGATCTTGAACAGTCTCCTAAGTTAAATTTTGAGTGGAACGGGAGTCTCCCGGTTATTTTAGGACAAGATCCTTGTATTAACTAGAATAATTTCAGGTGGGTCCGGTTGGAACTCATGGCACTAAGGATTGTTCTGGGGACATATATAAGTAATCAAATAATTTTTGACAAAGACCGCCCGCCTGGAGGGTACGGTCCCCACGTTGTGGCAACAAAGGGTGGGACATTGTTTGTTTAGCTAGGAACTTTATTATTGATAAAACCTTGTGTTGGTGAGAACCGTGATCCGGGCACAGGCCTGTGGCCAGCGGCTGTGTTAGTCTTTCAGGATTGGAGACTCCCCCTAACTAAGAACACCAAAATGTATAAGAGTGTTTCAAAAAGGAGCATATAGTAAGCGACTTAAGGGGTCAGAGACTGTTGAAAGAAATTGTATTGTGTATAAAATGTAAGGTAAAAAGGTAAGTGAAAAATGCATTCAAAATGTATAAGTTGGTGGATTGGCCAAAGAATGGGAAGATATGCAAGCCATCTAAATGCAATAGGTAATGGAGAAACAAAGATGGCAGTTATCTGACAAAGATTGTATGAGATGCACAGGCCACCTCCGAGTGTCCAAAAGTTTAGCAAAAAGAAGGTTTTGTTGAGTTTGAAATTGTTGTGTGGAGAGGATAGTAATAAAAAACTTCATTCAATTCAGTTTTTAATTTTATATTCAAATCTCCATCACTTGATATCTTACACACAGAAATTCTGCCTATTGAATAACCTTGGCTTTGATTCAAAGCATCTGTTTAGGGGTTAGGCTGCATGCTGGGACATTTCACCCCTCTGCATCTAAGGTTAACTGAAAAATTGTAGGTAGCGCTCAGTCAAAGAAAGTGCATTGTCCTTGTAAGTTTGATCGAAGATAAAAAGATAGTAAAAATAAAACTTATAAGACTTGAAGAAAAAAGCAAATAAATACATAACGCTCCTGTGTAAAGATATAAATCAGAAGATCAATCTAGCATGATGATACAAATCACATAAATCTACAATGATGTCTTTCCACTAAGTTCACCCTAAAGCCCCAAGAACCCCATGAGGGAGATTAGGATTACCCTTGCATGCGGTGGTACTCACCCACTTTTGTTCAAGGGGGTATGCGGTTGAATAGGGATGGTGGTGCCCCATCGTGCATTTACCCCCCCTCCTGGTACCTCGATTAAAAATCCGTAAAGGAGTAACCCAAGCTAGTTGCATGAGTTAAAGATACCCATCACACAGATTTGGTCGAGTACTGTACTCTCTGGTGTCATGGAGAGGACATCACCACTCACCGGTTGTAGCCAAAGTTAACCCCGCCGCCACCCCTCAATTGTCACACCCACCGGTGGTGGTTATGTGGGCGCAGATTATAAGTAAACGGTGGTTCGAGGCTAACCAGGACTGTTGAAAATTAATCTGAAGGGAAAAGTTCCAAGTAGAGACGGGATCGAGCAATCCTGAGAGCGCAGGAGATCTCCCTTGTCACGTATATAATCTCATGCGGTTGGGACCGGTCTATATGGCAAGAATATACAATGAAACAATTCAAGCTTACATTTGCTATTACAAATCTTTGGAATTTTGTTAATGAATAGATGAAACCAATCAATACACGAAGCCGGTCCGATCTCGCCTCGTTCTCCCACCCTCTAATCTCCTCCGGTAAATCTTTATTTTATGTCCCCTACAAAATAATGCATTAGAGTTCACTTACGTGCATGCTTATTGATTTCAACTACAAAGCCGAAGGTTTTCAATTTAGAATTAGTTTTCAGGAATAGTCCCTCCCTCCTCCAGGTCACAACTGCTGGTCCTTGTTGCAAAGGAAAGGCCCATTGAGATCTTCCCAAACGTTTAGGATCTAGACACGAGATAGCAGGCGCCCCACCCCGACATGTCCCAGAAGCGCACAGGGGACCGCTTCTCACCTGGGCGATCTCTGAAATGGAGGCAGGCTCCCTCCTTCTCTACCACTGTATGTTGCGCATTCACCCCCAAACAATAGAATGCCTGTCCTAGTCAAATAGCCAGACCCTATGAAAATCCCCCCTGGTGTAATATTCTAAAAAAGTGTCACAAAACCAGGCAAACTATGGGCTACTTTTAAGAGTATTTGGTAGACCCTTGTTCTCGCCTGTCATAACTTCTGTCTGAGTAACCCTCACCCCCACCATTCATAAATATCTAAACCCCTCAGGACATGATATATTTTTCCTTTGATCTGTATTAGCCTTATTGTTATCACATAAGCCTGGTCAAACCCTTGTTTACGTTGACCAATGCCACCAAACTTCATCCAGGATGTGCAGCGCCAGGAACCTGTGTAGCAGTTGATGTTTTTTCAAGCGGCTAAAGCCCAGCATAGAGGAATTAAGGTATTCTCCACTCTAATAGAGATACAATGCTCTGTTGGTAAGTTCCCTGAATAGTATGCTTGGAGGAATATCTCAAGGGTCTGGTCCTCGAACCATTGCCCAGAACTCTATGGGGTCATAATCAAGAATCCTTGAGCAGTGGTAAAAGGTTTCCAAACGTGTTATCCAGTAACAAGAAAAAAGAAAGGTGAAAAGAAAACTGCAAAAAAACCACTTATAGGGTTGAATTTGCCCAGGTTCCCCCTGAAAACCACAGTCTGTGGTCCCCCCCACGCCAGCCCCCCTACTCAGGGCCCCCCCCGAGAGCGCCTTTTTTGCTGATGTGCATACCATGTCGTGTCCAAGTTCAATATGACTGCAGATTCCCCCTTGTCCCAGGCCAGCCAGACCTTCTCTTTCCCGCCCAATTGTTCTGTACCGACTTAGGCCAACCACCACAAGTCCTAAACATGGCCTAAGCCCCAATTGAGATACTGGTTTGGGAAGCCTCCTTCTGTGTTTGAAGGGTCAGGTACAAAGAGTTAGTTGGAAATAGTGACCGGACTTGTACAATTTGTGATTTGAATTGTCCTAAAGAGGTTGACTAATTTGCATTCTTCAGTCCTCTTGCTTGTCTTTCCGAATCAAAGGGAAACGGTGCATTATGTTCAAATACCAGGATACCGAGTGTTAGACCTAAAGGAGGCATATAAGGAGGAATGCCTGAGCCCTAATTTGAAAGGCCCATTTAGTCTGGTTATCCTGATTACCCCCCCACGGCAGTTAAATTGGAGTTAAAGCCCACAAGTATCCATGGCTTCTCATTGTAAAAGGACCCAGTGGACAAAAATGATTGTATATAACCTTTTATTTTGTTTTTCCCTATAGCTCATGCTATAGTGATTTTTTTTGAATGGCATTAACCAAAGTGGTGCAAAACCTTTTCATTTGATGCTTGTGTGATATATTCCCCAATAATTGCCCAGCCAGAAGGGATTTCTTTCCCCTCAGGTATGGTCCCTCGATCCTTTGTTGTGACATGTGTTTTTACTTGTGTGTAAAACACGCCCCGTGAATGAAAATTTAATTACTGGTCATATTGTGAGGATGGAATAAAAGGGGGAAGACTGGGATATGCCTCCTCCTGAAGCTCGGGCACGTCAAGGACCCTAAAGTGGAAGGTGTCCTTACTGGGACAGGATGACGCGTTACCAGTGGACCGACATACTTGGTGTGAGTTGATACGATCGAATGCTCTGTTCCACTTTATTCTCAACCTTATGATCAACCGCCAGCCCCTGATACCTTGGAAAGTAATGTCCTTTGGTTTGTGAATACCTAACTGTTGAACGGAGAGGTATGAGTGTATAGAAACTTAAAGATCTTAAAATCATACCCAATCACCCCGCCACGTTCCAGGCTGCCCACTTTACCCCCCCAAATGGTAAATACAATCTCCAGAAAGCATAGAATAATTAGTCCCAATCCCAAATATGCATTGTGAAGATGTGTTTATCTATTGAAACCCAATTTTCTTCTCCCCTTGAAAAAACTTGTGGCTGGAATGGGTAAAATTACACTGTCCTATTGCCCATAATCTACAGTATGGGTGTATTGGGGCCCTGTTGCCGAGCCAACCCCCCACTTGGAAAACACAGCCCCTATTACCAAGTTACTGGCCATGATAATTGTGCAGAGTGTGTTATTTATCCTGTTGAAAAGCCAAATAGGTCCGAATGTAAGGACTTTTTTTGCTCCCCCCCTTGTAAGTTTTAAAAACCCAAAGTGAGACCACCTGGTAGGTGTGGGTCGCTTCCCTTTGAACTACACTTTTACGCTCCCCAATACACAGACGGAAAGTCATCCTTGGGGTTCATTCCCTGAACGGATTTTGTTTTGCCAGGTTAAACCCTGACCAGATGGTAGATCTGGTGGAATATCTCAATCTTTGACCCCTCCTGGATGTCATCTGGTTGTGGTGGGAATGGGAAACTGAAGAAGTGGTTTGCCAGCTTACCTGGAAGGTCAGTGTTATTAATTAAGCTTCCATGCCCTTCAAGGCTTACCCATTGAATCCAGGCCCCCCACCGTATATTACCCCCCATGGCAGGGAGAGACGAGCAGCCCCCATAGTCCAGGGGAAGACCCAATGTGTATATATATTCTATTGGAGGTGCCAAGGGTTTGACCCAGATCAGTTTAAAGAGCGCTAATCAAATTGCTGCATGGCTTCTGCTTCCATTAGTTTCATCAAGTTCAAATAATAGAATGTAGACTGGATTAAATTACCAATTTATTATAACCGAGCAAAGGATTTGTTAATTACATAGAGAAGGGTTTGCATGAGTCAAATGAAGAAATAGCCCCAAAACTGGATGTACGCTTGACAGACCGATTAGCCATGACATTGTGCTGGTGGCGGATGAAATGAGGAGATTTTTGGGATGGATATGGTTAAGAATCCCACCTATATACCTGCAACATCAGTAGTGAATGTAAAGTATCACTATCGCCCTAGTAATATAAAGAATCTGTCCAAGGACCTCCTAAAGTAGAGACTCAGGTGGAGACACTTCTATTCTTGGGCCTCCTGGGCTGACTTATTGTGACAGGAGGGCTTGGAAGCGATTTGGTTACATCAGGTGGGCAAGGTACTATAAATATATATCTGTGTGGTAGCTACTGTTTGTACTGATCTGCTTGCAGCATTCCCTTCTACAAAAATCAATTTGGCCAGGATAGCTGCTGTGTGGAGGATGCCACCTCAGAACCTTCCTAAATTGCACGAACAGTAGCCTCTGATGAGTGAATGAAAGAGACACCAAGACAACCCCCCTCTTAACCAAGACCCCCCCATAATTATGAAACCAAGAAGCGACAATTCCTTGAAATTTGAAGGGACAAGAATCAAGGGGGGAAAACCTCAACAACTTTTAGTTAGTTCCACTGTAAGTTGCTTTTGAATTCACCCCATTAGGGGGTTTCCTCCTGATCTTCTGAAGAAATCCGCACACACCCTACCCCCATGTGTGAGCAGTTTCCAAAGGTCCTGTGTCTATTCTATAGTTGACAGTGAATGGACAATAGGGATCAGTGGAAAAATCTTGGTCTTTAGGGGGGATTGTGAATGTGTAGGAGATGTATGAGATCAATATTGTGTTATATGTATAATTATTTGTAAAACCCAGCTTTCCTCCAAAAATAAGGGCAAATTCAGCTTGATCAGAATCCAAAATTGTGTATAAATATCAGCAATTATGAAGAGCAAGGATTGCTCATGATTGTGAAACCACTTGTTATCTGATACCTCAAGAAGGTGACCTTCCAGCTAATTGACTCCCTTTCCTGAATGTTTCGTTTTACTGGAATTGATTGAGTTTTGCTGATTCAATCCCAGTCTTTTATCCCCCAGAGACAACGTTGAGCCAATAAAAATTACTTAACAGCTCCAGAAATGGACCTACATACCGTTCCTCCCCTCTAATGCTGCCTGCTCTTGTTTTATTACAGTATACAAATTAATGAGTGTATGGGCATTGTTTTGTCAGAACTGTCTGCTGACATTGATGAAAATATTGAATCCAGAAACTCTTGTGTCCTACTCATTTCTTAAGTCGGACCGAAACATGTTTACCCCTGAGTCGTGATTTGTAAAGCCACCGGGGCAAACGGGTGACCCAATGGAGTGTAAACTACCACCAAAACCCCCAAACACACCAGATATACTTCATTAAGAAAACCAAAGCACTTCACCTGTAATTCAGTTTTTAAAAAAGTGCTGGCCTCTTAAGACAGCTCTGAAGTCGGGCCAAGTCGGCACATGACAGCTTGATGGATGACAGTTCCTGAGCTGGGAGAGTCCACAGTGCAGGGGGGAGCCTGTAAGTTTACATCATGTGCACACCAGCAGCAGTGTAATACAGATGTCTGTGTGCTATGGAGGAGGAGGAGGAGGCTGAAGCAACAGGTAAATTCTGACACACTTTTTTCCTTAGGCTTCGTTCACATGGCTTATTCTGGGACTGATTAGAGCCGTAATGCGCGCCGTATTTGTGCTGCAGTACGGCTCCAATCCGTCCCAGTAACTACGGTAATCCACAGTTCTCATCAGGGCCGGGACAAGGCATTTTGGTGCCCTAGGCAAGTACAGCCAATGGCGCCCCCCCCCCCTCACTCCCCCAAAAATGCCCTCCCCCCACACTAATTCCTCTCACCCCTGCGCCAGGTGCTGTCACTAATTTTCTGTATATTCCACATAGCTCAAGTCCATCTCCTAAGCAGTCGCTGCACAATGAAAATCAGCCCTGACAAATTTGCTTTTTCAAAATCGATCCTCTCTGTATGACAGTGCAATACCCCTAAATAACTGTCACTAAATAATCCACCGATACATGGAGCAAATCTACCAGACGAATGATTGTTACTAAAAAACACTCCTACAAAACCAAGACCCAAAACTATTACTACTTAAGGATCAAATAATCCTGCCAGATCCTGACCAAACGCGACCCCCACATGTGACTATCAGTTGTACACAGGCTCTGATTACATAAACCACCGCCATACAGTGACCATCAGCTGTACACAGGCTCTACAGACATATACCACCGCCATACAGGGACCATATAGTGGTAGATACTAGTTGTATGTAGATGCTCTGCAGACATATAAGTGATTACACTGCACTTACATTTAGTGACTCACAGGAGACGTCTTTTCTGATCAGCGTCGTTCACTCTCCCTTTTCTTCTCCATCCGGTTCTCACCTTCATGCTGATTGCTCCCGGCCAATACTCGTCGCTGTAGATTTGGACACAAATATCTTAGAATCCTCACATTTCCAGTAACTCCTTAATTATAGGTATATAAAGTCCCCTCAGTTAGACAGGTATATAGATATGCCCTCTCAGTAAGTAAGGTATATGTATATTGTCCCCTTAGACAGGTAGTTATATAATTATAGGGGCACTCAAGCAGGTATATAGATATATGGTAACTCTCAGGCAGGTATATAGACATAGGGTCACTCTCAGGCAGGTATATAGATATAGGGGCACTCAGGCAGGTATATAGATATAGGGTCACTCTCAGGCAGGTATATTGATATAGGGGCACTCTCAGGCAGGTATATAGGGGCACTCAGACAGGTTATATAGCTATAGGGGCTCAGGCAGGTATATAGGGGCACACAGGCAGGTATATAGCTATAGGGGCTCAGGCAGGTATATAGCTAGGGGCCACAGGCAGGCATATGGGGGCTCAGGCAGGCGTATAGGGGCTCAAGCAGCCGTATAGGGGCTCAGGCAGGCGTATAGGGCCACAGGCAGGCGTATGGGGGCCACAAGCAGGCGTATGGGGGCTCAGGCAGGCGTATGGGCCACAGGCAGGCGTATGGGGCCACAGGCAGGCGTTTGGGGGCCACCGGCAGGTGTATGGGGGCCACAGGCAGGCGTATGGGGGCTCAGGCAGGGGAATGGGGGCTCAGGCAGGCGTTTGGGGCCACAGGTAGGCGTTTGGGGCCACAGACAGGCGTATTTGGGCCACAGGCAGGCGTATGGGGCAACAGACAGGCGTATTTGGGCCACAGGCAGGCGTATGGGGCCACAGGCAGGCGTATGGGGGCCACAGGCAGGCGTATGGGCACCACAGGCAGGCGTATTTGGGCCACAGGCAGGCGTATGGGAGCACAGGCAGGCGTATGGGGCCACAGGCAGTCGTTTGGGGCCACAGGCAGGCGTATGGGGGCCACAGGCAGGCGTATAGGGGCCAAAGGCAGGCGTATAGGGGCCACAGGCAGGCGTATGGGGCTCACAGACAGGCATATGGGGGCCACAGGCAGGCGTATGGGGCCACAGGCAGGTAAAAGTAACATTTATACTCACATTACCTGCTTCCCGGGCGCATGCTCCTCTTCTGGCCTCTTCTTTACCGGTCGCGCGCTCCTCCGGCAGCTCCTGGGGCGTACGGCCTATGACGCGCTGTGCGCCCGAGGAGAGGCAACGTAGCGATGACGTCACTTCAGCGCGACGCTGCCAGCTGAGCCGCACGGGGCCGAGGCGGGTCCTCAGCGCTATGAGGACCTGGCGGCCCCGCTATATCGGCCCTGCGGCTTACCGGAGGATCCAGCGATCCTCCGGTGAGCAGGTCCAACACTGTCTGCGGAGCAGGGAGCGCTCGCTCTCTTCTCCGCAGAAGCGGTCAAAGAGACCGCCGGCATTTCAGGCCCATGGCAGCGGCCTGGAGCCCAGCGAGGTTCGGGGCCCTGCCTGCGCCCCTTAGGGATAGGCAGAGATAGGCGCCCTAGGCGATCGCCTACCTCTGCCTACCCGTCGTCCCGCCTCTGGTTCTCATAGAGAACTGTAGATTCCGTCTCTCCTCCCCGCTCGGTGAATCCGCCACGGGGGGAGAAAGTGACATGCACATTATTTACGGCGTGTACGCGCCGTGAATAATGAATGTCTATGGGGCTGGCAGCTCGCCGGCCCCCCGCCCCCGCTGCACGGCTGCCGGCGTAAATGCAGGACGAAATCTGGCCCCGCAATTACGCTGGCAATAAGCCGTGTGAACATTGCCTTCTGGTCTGTTTCCTTAGGCTCTGTCTACACTGCACAGAAAAACGTCTGTTTTTTCAGCGTTTTTCGATTTCTAAAAAACGACTGAAATCAGCTCCCATAGATTATATTGTAAAAACGTGCTACTGTCTACACTGAGCTTTTTTCTGCTCATTTTTTTTACTGCTTGTCTTTTGCAACATGTTCTAAAAAACACCAGAGCAGAGCAATTTTTCAGTGGAAACCCACCCAAGAGACCCAAGTCTCACCTATATTGGGTGTTAACAAAGGTTGTACCTTATTAAAACTGCATACAAGTGTCTGAGTCCTTTTTTGTACCTTGTAATAAAATGATCATGCTTTGGTCGCTAACGATTTTTGCGCAATTCAAGATTTTTTCGCTAAAAATACGTTTTTCACGGATTTTGGTGCTAAAATCCTTTTCTTAACAGATTTTTGCACTAATAAAGTTCTCTCGCTTCTATTGCTAAAAATACTTTTTTTTACGGATTTTGGCGCAAGAATAGGTTTTTTTTATGGATCTTGACGCTAATAAAGTTCTCGCTTCTGACGCTAAAGGCATGGATTTTTTTTAAAGATTTTGCCGATATTAAAGTTCTCTCGCTTTTATCGCCAAAAATACGTTTTTTGTCGCTAATACACGTTTTTTGCAGATTTTGACTGTAAAACACTTTTTTAATGGATTTTGGCGCTATTAAAGTTCTCACTTTTTTTGTTAGAAATGTTTTTTTACGTTTTTTGGCGCTAAAATATGTTTTTTACGGGTTTCGACACTAAAACACTTTTTTTTATGGATTTTGCCACTATTAAAGATATCTCGCTATTGTCGCTAAAAAAACACTTTTTTTTTTACCTTTTTTGGCACCAAAATACTTTTTTTTAACGGATTATGACACTAAAATAAGTTTTTTCACAAATTTTGGTGCTAATATCCTTTTCTTAACAGATTTTTGCGCTAATAACGTTCTCGCTTCTGACGCTAAAATACGTTTTTTACGGATTTTGACACTAAAATGCTTTTTTTTTATGGATTTTGCCGCTATTAAAGTTCTCACTTTTTTTGCTAAAAATAGGGGTTTTTTTGGCACTAAAATAAGTTTTTATGGATTTTAATACTAATACTTTTTTTTTACAGATTTTGACACTAATAAATTTATCTTGCTTTTGTTGGCAAAAGCACGCTTTTTTACAGATTTCAGCGCTATTAAAGTTATCTCGCTTTTGTCGCTTAAAATCCATTTCTCTTACAGAGTTTGGAGATAAATTTATTAGCGCCAACATCCGTAAAAAGCCAGATTTTTATCAGCAAAAGCGAAATAATATTAGTAGCGGCAAAATCCATAAAATGGACTTTAGCGGCAAAATACGTAAAAAAAATTATTTTTAGTAACCAAAGTTATATAACTTTAATCGTGCCAAAATCCATAATAAAAAGTATTATAGTGCCAAAATCCATAAGAGAACTGTTTTTTTGCAGCAAAAGCGGCATAACTTTATTAGTGCCAAAATCCGTAAAAATAAGGATTTTAGCACCAAAATCAGTAAAAAAGGGATCTTTAGGGCCAAAATCTATAAAAAAGTAATTTTGTCTACAAAAGTGAGATAATTTTACTAGTGCCAAAATCCGTAAAACGCCTATAAGATGTAACGATTCCAACCCGGGTGGCTGGAAACATGCAGGTTGGACGGATCCTCTGGGCCCACCGCAGGACACCGCAGGACAGATGGTAGATGCAGGCGGTGGGTAGCCGAAGTGCTGGTCTGGGTTGACGGTACAGGAACGGAGACAAGGCACCGCTGGTGTAGACGTTAAACGTGCACACAGTCCAGGTGTAGAAGGGGAACGTATGCACAGTCCAGGTAGGTAGCAGGCTACTGTATGATGCCAGGTAACAGCAGGTATAGGCAGGCTGGTGCAGCGGCAGATGTCCAGCAGGAACTGATAAACATGTAGGAACCTACAAGAGACCAGCAGAAATGCAGCAGCCGAGGGGGGCCAACCTCTTGTGCTGAAGACAACAACGAACTGACATCAGCCTAAGGGAGAAAGCTCTTTAAGAACCCAGAGGTCACAGGTCACTGGGCCGGACCAAGGACCACTGACTCCTTAAGTACCATGCAGTGCCCCTAGAGGGGAGCACGTGTGCGCACAGGAAGACAGGAAGCTGGAGGAAGCCATGGTGACTGAGACCTGCAAAGAGGAGCTGGGACAGGTGGGTGAATAGAGTCAGAAGCACCAAAGCCACGGGCACGCTGATGGTTCGTAGCAGGGGCCGCAGCGTTAACCATGACACAAGATTACATATAGATGCAATAATGTGCTTTCCATCCAGGGTAAAAAACGCGCCAAAAAAACGCATATCGCGACAATAAACGGCCGTTTTTTTAAGCTGCTTTTGATAGACAGGGGACAGGAAACTCAGTTTTTAGTATTTGGCTTTCAGGTCGTTTTTTTGTCCACTGCAGTGTAGACATAGCCTTAGTGTGATGTGCCTGCTCTACTGATGAGAGACTCATCACACTGTACAAGCAGTTGTGCCCTCAGCTCCCCCTGCACAGTTAGTATCTCCCAACAGATTTATAAGGATCTCCTGAGTTACAAAGTGAAAGTAAAACCTGTGTCCCTGTAAAACTGAAAGAAATACTAATGACATGTATTTGAGACATGTATTTGAGAAAAGTCAATAATTTCATCTACTATCAATTTTAGGTGTTTGTGTGGAGGTGATAGGTACACTTTAAGGGGTCCAGAGATTGTAGAGGATGGAGACAGGGATGAAGAGCAGACTGTGTGGGAGAAGGGTGTGCAGGATCTTGTGGTACAAAGCAGTCAATTAAGATTTTTGATAGCAGTAAACAGCAGATAGTTATGGTACATTCTGGTAGAAACACACAACTGGTGATTGTGGTGGACTTTGATTGCAGTATGCAATAGGTTATTGTGGTGCATTTCGGTGGCAGTATACAGCAGTAAATTATGGTCGATTCTTGGCAGCGGTACACAGGAGTAATTTATGGTGGATTTTGAATAGTGGTCCACAGGAGTAAATTATGGTATATTTTTGGTAGCAGTGCACAGCTAACACACAACAATGCATCCTTATAAGTGATCCATATTCCTGCGTCCTGGCTGACACAGCTTGTGGTGGATTTTGCTAGCATCTCACCACAGTATATCAGCTAACACATGAAGATACATCTTTCTCTATCACACACTGAATTCAGAATATAGCCTAAGCCCGACCTAGCTGACTGATTTTCCCTGAATTCCACCAAAACCTGATATGGTTAAACCCAAATTGAATCACCAAAATTCAGGTTAAATGTGAATGTGAGCTAAAATCAGAAGCACAACACCAGCCCTGGATAACACTTAAATACACATTTAAAGGGTATTCCCATCTCCTAACTTCTGGATTAGGACACAGGAATGATCTAACCACAGAGATCAGAGAGGTGGCCGCAATTATGTGGTACTCTCCATTCTGTTCTATGGGAGCTCCAAGTACAGCAAAGTTGGATTCTCAATTTGCGAAATGCTTTTTGTGTGCTTTCCTCTGTATTTATAGCTTGATTAGGGTGCTTTCACACGGCGCGTTTTTGGTGCGTTTTTGCTGCATTTTTCAATGCGTTTTTTGTGCAGGAAGGCACAGCAATTAATGCTGTACATTGCTGCACAAAAGTTGCAACAAAAATCGCGGTAATTACTGCGATTTTACCACAATTTTTGCCGCGATTTTTGTGCAGCAATGTGCAGCATTAATTGCTGTGCCTTCCTGCACAAAAAACGCATTGAAAAAACGCACCATAAACGCACTGTGTGAAAGCACCCTTAGGGTATCCTCCTTGGCTGCACTACCGTTTTTTTTTCATGTTCTTACCTGCTGTGTACAACCTTCTGGCTTTCTCTGCTGCTATCTCTAACATTGTGGTTAGGGAATGAAAACAACCCCGATTGGATTAAAACATTTTACAGCTGAGAGTTTGTCTAGGCAATCCCTTGTGAGATAGATCTATTAAAAGACAAATTTCTCCAGCCTTCATAGTTTTCTACAATGTATTAGTCTGGATTCTAGACTATTTAGCTCACAGAGAATGTACTAGCCTGAATTAATAAAATGTAGCTTTTAGGCTTTGTTCAGACCTACATTGGAGATCACATGTTCAGTTGAGAATGATGAAAATATAGCACATTTTCTCCCTCTTGACAATGGGCACCACAGCGGAAGGCTGACGGACCCAATGTAATGAATGAGTCAGGCGCTATTGGTGTCCGCTGTCAAACAGATACTTTTTTGTCCGTTTGAACCTCTGCAACAGAAATTCCGAATGGAATCTCTGACACAGTTGTAAACCAAGCTTTAGTAAAGCTGGCACATGAATTTTCTGAATACCACTGTACAATGAACCACCAAAAATGATACCTCATGGTAAACATTAAGGGCGACATGTCCCATAAGGACTGCACCATATTTTTGGTGTATTTTGCACCCAAAAAAATATTGACGCCCTATTCTCTATATAAATGAACTGTCGTACACCAAAACTAGGCACGTTATGCGCCAGACTTGAGACATTCGAATGCACCTAGATTTTGTAATGCACCTAGATTAGGCACTCCAATTATACTTTTCAAGATATACCAGACGCCAGATTTTTGACAGGTTCTTTGATTCAGGAGCACTATACACTCATTTAATGCACCTTAAAACTGGTGTGGAGGCACCTCTTTTCTGACATGTCACCCTTAAATTTTTTAACATTGAGGCTAACTGGCAACATATCTCTGTACAGAGGCAACAATAGAGACTACTGTCATAGGTATATTTGGGGAAAAAATCTCAATGTATATGTCTGATAGAAGGCTTAGACATAATGTGAAGAGAGCCTAACATAACTTTTGTGTGATTCCTCATTAGCTAGAATTTCAAATCTATTTACATTGAATGAATTTAATTTTCTTAAACCATTTAAAAAACATACAGTGTATTGTAGCTTGTTTAAGATTGAGTGCACTGCTCTTTCTTCATGCTCTGTGCATACAACCTTCTGGCTTTCCCTGTTGCTATCTGTAACACTGAAAAGGTGTGTGTGTATGTATGTGTGTGTGTGCGTGTGCGTGTATGTGTATATATTTATGTGTGTGTGTGTGTGTGTGTGTGTGGGGGGTGTGTGCGTGCGTGCGTGTGCAGGCAGGCAAAGTGAAACCATTAGTTCAGTGCAAAATTGTCCATATGAAAAACAAACTAAGGCTGGATTTTTAATTTCACATCATGCTTTATGCTTCTATTCAAATTCAAGTCTTAAAATGCAGTGAAGGAGGGGGGTCAATATTATACTGATGTGGCCCACTGCAATGTACATGGTTTTTTTAGGCTTTTTCAACCAATTAAAAATATACAAATTACAGTTAAATCTCACTGAATGTTTTTACCTAACTTCAGTCCTGGAACCTTTGCAGGTTCCAAGTTACATACTGTAATGTGTCAATGATACTATACTATCATTGAAAGTGTATAACAAATGTATCAGTCTTGAAACAATTGCCAAATACATATACAGTTGTCTCTTAAGTTACAATGGCTTCAGGATACAATATTTTTAACATGTGATGATCTTTCCTGGGACATTGCATTTTGAGTGTGGTTCAACATACAGGGTGACATGTATGAACGGGGCTGCGCCAGATATCTGGCGTCTTTTCAGCCCGATATCAGGTGCAGCTCCGTTCATACATTTTTAAAACTCCTGCGCGCCATTCATCAGGTGCCTTACATAGCATCTGCGGTGCTTTGCAATGCGCCCGACCTTGAGGGGCATGTTGGAGGCGGAGCGCACTAGAACCATAGCGAAGCTACATATTTGTAGCTTCATTACGGCATTTCTGGGCGCATTGCAGCTGGAACAGGCTTACCACATTCAAAAAGGTATACCTGAGCCAGAAATGTCACCCTAGTGCTAGAATGTGCCTGATTTATGACCCGGTGTATAGCGGGTTCATAAATCAGGCACTTTCTATGCCATTAATATGCACATGAAATTTGGTGTGTTAACACCAAATTTCATGCATGTTGCCCTCAATCTCTGAGACACTGCTGATGTGCAGCACATGTGATTGACAAGATCCAACTAATTATCATGAACATTTTATTTGTAAAGCATATGTGTTAGTAAAGTGCATCTAATGTTTGGTGCTTCTCTACAATATAGTCCTGTACTAATATTCTGTACTACTCTTTACATGTGTTCAGATGAGCAGCTACTTTTGGCACCAGGTGAGGGCCCCATTTTATTTTATTCTGGTACACTGTGTATAAAGTATATGACCCAAAAAAGAAAAAAGAGAGTGATTTCCAGCTTCCAGCAGCTCTCTCTGTTATATGTAAGAACTTGCTGCATTAGTTTTTTGCGTCATTTTCTTTTAACTTCATTTTCCAATATATTGTGTGATTTTTTTTGATTTCAGAACCAATCGTTAGCTTTTCTTGGTTTTATGGTTTTAACATACGTTTTTCTTTCACCAGCATATTAATATTTTATCTTTAGGGGCAACTGTATACATAGCTGATCTCGGATTGAAGTCAAACTAAGTAAACTTTTGTACTAGTTCTTTATACTGCATTTTGTCAAACTTTACCTTATGTCTAAAACTTTTACACTCTTAGGGCGACATGTCTGAAATGTGGCGATGGCACATCAGCTTTGCAGCGCATTAAATCAGTGTAAAGTGTTCCTGAAAGTACAAACTTTTAAAAAATCTGGCGTCTGGTATACCTTACATAGTAAAATGAATGCACCTATCCAGACGCATTCCAAAATCTAGGCACATATCGCGTCATTGCTAGCATATTTGATACACCTTTTTATGCACATTCAAATATGTCGTGTTTGGCATATAATGCGCCTGGTTTGGGTATATTACAGTTCATTTGTATAGAGATTAGTGCGTCTACAGTTTTTTTGGTGCGAAATACACCCAAAAAAATGGTGCATTCGTAATGGGACATGTAGCTCTTGAACTTTAACGAATCTTTCATTTATCTTTTAAGTGGCTTGGCTCTAAGGTACTGATTCATAAAGCAAAGGGAACACTTACAGTAATGGGTGTTATTTTGGGTTCTGTGGAGAGAGAGAGGGCCCAGGCTTAGCTGGACCACTTCTATGCTTCTTATGTAGCAATAACCTGTGCAGGGCTATCCTCTCTATAGGAACTAGATTGTTGCAAACAAAACCAGGCTCCAAATTAAAAGGTTTATTTGGATATTAGCTACAGGGCCTCCTTTCTCTTTGTACACCATTGTTTATAACTCTCTTATAAATGTCTTATAAGTGGAGATCACATGACAAGAAATACTGGCAACCAAGATATTTACTTTTTTATACTGAATCTCAAATTGATAAGTTTTATTCCAAAGAAGTTTAAAATACACTCTTGTACTTGGAGCAAAAATAACGAACATTTTAGAAAACAAGGTAGAGCATGGAAACAAATTGCCAAATACGTTTCAGACTGTACTAGTCTTGAATTTACAAATAACTTTACATATTTTGTATCCCAATAGTGAGTGCTGTTAAAATAGGTCCTTGTTTGGTTCAACACTGTTCGGAGAGAACTTGTGAATAGTTTTTTCTCTAACCCTTGCCCTAACCTTTACATTTAACTTAAAGGGGTTGTCTCGCTACAATGATTGGGTTTTAATTAAAAGATCTTTAAAAAACAAGCAGCTTTGCAATATATGTTCATTACAAATGTCCTACTGATTTTGAGCTAGCCCTGTTCATAGGAGTGCATCAGCTTCTCAAATTTCTATAGCAGCCGACCTGTTGATCCTTATCTTACTGGCTGTCAGGTCTGAATGACTCATCACCTTTGAAGACAGGTTGGAGCAGAGAGCCCCTCCTGCACAGAATGCTTCTGTAGTGTAGGGAGGAGGAGGGAGGACTCTGGCTTCTATGTCCGTGCTGCCTGGATTAACCCTGTGTGTGCCTGCTTCCTCCTGCTCTCTACACAGATTGAGCAGAGATTAGGCTGATCAATAGATGTGACAGCAGTGACCCTGTTTGTTACTATAATCATGATGTCTGTGGAGCTGTAACTATAATAATACTATACAGATTGTGAACAGTTCATGCTGTGCTGTACTAGGGACACATCCTGAGTAACACTTTGCAGCTTCCCTGCCTCTGTTCTGAGAGGGTTTGTTTGTTGTTGCTGGAGATGTGGAGATATGTAAGCTAAGCAGAGGGTATAGGAACACTTGCAGCCCATCTGTTCTGCTATTAGCAATCATAGACCTCTCTAGGCAGGCACACACAGGGTTAACTCTGGCAGCAATCCCCCTGCTGTATCGAAAGTTACGGGCGGATAGCTGCCTGTGTGCTGAGGGGAGGGGGGAAGAGGGAGGGGGGAAGAGGCAGAGAAGCTAGCACGCCCCTCAATTCAACTCCCATTCACAGACAGAGGCTGAAAGCTATTAATGAGACAACTCCTTTAAGCTTGAGTTAGGTTTTTCTTTATGAGTGTTAATGGGTTAACTTACCATTCCCCATCCGGCAGCAGTCTCTGTGCAGCATCACTTTTGGTCTGATGTCACTTCTGGTTATCATAATATTGGGTTAAACTGAAAATGCCACCGGAACGAAAGTGACACTGCACCATTATTTCAGTGTAACAGTAACAGACCTGTAAAAAGTTTACAAAAATGTAATAGCTTTGATTTGGATTGAATTTGACATCGACCCTAATCCAAAACACAATACAATATACATAATTATAAGAACCCAAAAAATAAAGTTAAAACATTTGGTGAATATTATAAACCACGCCAAACAACAACAATGCCAAGCAATGTTTTTTCATCTCTTTCCTCCTGAAACATTAAAGAGAACCTGTCACATAGGTTATGCCCCCCTTGCTGAGGACAGCACAAGCTAGTGACAGACATGCTGTTTCCATTGTTGTGTCCCATATTCTGTAAGATGCTGTAGTTCTAGAGTATTTAATGCTCAAATCTTCAGTTTTCAGCCACAAAAGAATCATGAAAAGAGTCAGTTTAATTCATACCCCGCCCACTTCAACTGATAAACCTATTACTTTGAATAGGTAGAAACATGTGAAAACCTGTCAGGTGGGCAAGGCTTGTGTGGGCGGGGCGAACACCTGCTCATGAATAAGCTTGACTCTTTTCTGGCTGAAAATTGCCAGATTTGAGCATTAAATCTAAAACTACAGCATCTTACAGAATAAGGGACACCTTGTGCTGTCCTCAGCAAGGGGGGCATAAAAAAGGAGATTGTTTACCTCTGAAAAACATTGGTTTTCACTAGTGTTGAGCGATTACGTTGGCTATCGACATCGGGCGATAGTCGATAGTCGGCCACCATCGATAAGGTTTTTCGATAGTGAGCAGTCGATTATGAGCGCTGACCATTAAAGTCTATGGGAGAGCAACAACACCTTCATTCTTACAGCCAAACAGGGCTGGAGAAGCTGGAATTAACAGCCACAACAGTCAAATGGATACCTGCTACATCTTAGGCACAACACTTAGGCTATAAAAGCCACAGAAACAAAGTCACACACCATTCACTATCCCTGTCTTGTACCACAGCATGACCCTTAAACCTGCATCACCCACAAATTAAAAAGTGCCAGAAGGCAGTATGATTTGAACCATCACTTTACTTGAACTGGACATTGAATATCCCTGTCCTGGAACGCAGCATGACCCTAAAAACCTGCATGACCCACAGATTAAAAAGTGCCGGAAGAAAGTAGTCTTTGAACCACCATTTTAGTTGAACTGGACATTGACAAACCCTGTCCTGGACCGCAGTATGACCCTTAAACCTGTCTGACCCACAGATTAAAAAGTGCCGGAAAAAGGAGTCTTTCAACCACCATTTTAGTTTCACTGGACATTGACTAGAACTGTCCTGGACCGCAGTATGACCCTTAAACCTGTCTGACCCCCAGATTAAAAAGTGCCGGAAAAAGGAGTCTTTCAACCACCATTTTAGTTGAACTGGACATTGACTATACCTGTCCTGTGCCACAGCATGACCCAGGGCCGGAGTTACAGTGGGTGCGGTGAGAGCCCAGGCTGGCGTCTGTCATCTATTAACACGCAGGTTAAAATGCCCTTATGACGCAGCAACGAAAACTGTCGTGCTGAAGCAGAGTGCGGAAGCGGAAGTGTGAGAACTCCAGCCTTCCTCAGTACACAGTCAATACCTGGGTAGCGCTTGCCCCTCCGTATGAGTGTGGACCAATTGAGCTTCACTTGGAAATACTGGTGGTTAACGCTCCTGTTCCACCCAGGTGCCCTTTTTCTTGGCATTCTTTTTCTCATTTTACTCAACGTGCTGGAGGAAATTGTCTCTGTACTTTGTTCTCTGTCCCTGCTCCATACTCCATGTCCTCTGAATAACCTACATCTGGTCAAGTTTTCCTGTACCTCCCTTGTACAATTCAGAGGAATTTTTTTTACCAGCTATTTTGTACATGCAAGTTTTTTAGTAGTTTAATTCTAGAAAACACATTTTTAAAATAGGATGGAATCCCACCATGTCTTTGTTTCTCTTTTTTTAATTGTATTAAATGGGTTGTCTCAATACAGGGATTGATAGCTATGTTAAAGATCTTGCAAAAACAAGTCATTTTGCAATATGGGTCCATTAACAGTGTCCTACCTATTCCTGTTTCTGACAGCACCATCACCCTTGAGCCACTCTTGACAATTGTGAAGAACAAATGTCTGTTAGAAACAATTTTTTTTTATAATAGGACCTGTAGTATAGCTGCATTTCAAAGCAAAATGCCCCCAAAAATTCAAAGCATGACCCTTGAGCCACTTTGGACAATTGTGAAGAACAAATGTCTGTTAGAAACAACATTTTTTATAATAGGACCTGTAGTATTGCTGCATTTCAAAGCAAAATGCCCCCAAAAATTCAAAGCATGAACCTTGAGCCACTTTGGACAATTGTGAAGAACAAATGTCTGTTAGAAACAACATTTTTTTTATAATAGGACCTGTAGTATTGCTGCATTTCAAAGCAGCATGACCCAAAAAATTATAAAAATGACTTCTCAGCCACTGTTAAAAATTGTGAGGGAGAAATGCCACTTAGAAGCCACATTTCTGTTCCAAAGGACCATGATTATTGCTGTATCTCACAGCTACATGACCCCAAAAAATTCTAAATATGACTTCTCAGCCACTATTAAAAATTGTGAGGGAGAAATGCCACTTAAAAGCCACATTTCTGTTCCAAAGGACCATAATTATAGCTGTATCTCACAGCAACATGACCTCAAAACCATTGACAATGCGAAAACTTCTTAAGATAAAGTGAGTAAATGGAATACGGTGTTGTCATAAAACCTTGCTGTCTTTTACAGTCTCCTCACAGCAAAACCAGCAAAATTAACTGTTGGGAAAAGAGAATAAAAATTGCAGTAAGAAATGATCATTTTAAAAAACATTTTTCAAGAGGACCATTTCTGTTTGAAGAGGAATGTGAAGTAGACCGGCAACTAATCGGTGACCTCGGCAATTGGGGCCACAACATCATCAGAGATCCATGCCTGATTCATCTTGATGAAAGTCAAACGATCCACATTATCTGTGGAAAGCCGGATGCGTTTGTCTGTAATGACTCCTCCAGCTGTGCTGAAGGTCCGCTCAGATATGATGCTGGCTGCTGGGCAGGACAACACCTCTATGGCGTGACGAGCCAGCTCGGGCCATTCGTCCATTTTGGATACCCAGAAGTCTATTGGGTCCGGAACACATACAAAAACATCGGTGTTGAGACGCAGATAGTCGTTCACCATGATCTTAAGCTGATCTCTGTGTGTTGGATGTGTGCCCTGCATTGCATGCGTTGGTGAGGTGGTAAACAAAGATTGCCAGAGGTCACCCATTAGGCTTCTGCCACCTTGCCTGCTGCTTCCGCTACGCCTACTTGGCACTCTACTGCTGTCACGTCGCTGATGTTGTTCCACCGTGACATTTGGGGAACGTGAAGCAGACGCAACAGATGTCTCCAGTTGATCAATCAGCAAGGTCTCCATTTCCTGCATTTTACTCTCTATTTGGGTGGGTGGAAGGAAAGTGCTGAGTTTTGTTTTGTACCGGGGATCCAGGAGGGTGGCCACCCAGTAACTGTTGTTCATTTTGATGGCCTTAATGCGAGGATCATTTTGGAGGAAATGGAGCATCCAAGCACTCATGTGAGAGATGGAGCCTTGATTTCCCAAGCCTCTGGGTCGAGGGGCACTAGCAAACTGATCTTCCTCATCTTCCTACTCCGCCTCAAATTCGCGCCAACCTCTTTCCAAGGCAGGGACGTCGGTAACATCGGTGTCTAGGAATACCTCCTCCTCGTCCTCCTCCTCCTCCGCTGCCTCCGGACAGCTTCAACACAGCCCCTGACTTGCCTGAGATGATGCACCCTGAGAGCTGATGCGCCACCTTGCACTAGCTCTGGACCCCGAACCACTGCCTAATGAAGACCGATGAAATTGTGAAACTGTCGGGCCTTGTGGATTTGACGGAGAGAAAGGCTCCGTGTCCGCATCTGTGTCCGTTTCCTCCTCCGTCGCTGGCGGGACCTGTTGTTTCAGAGTGTCCAACGATCGTTCCAGAACTAAGATCACCACAATGCTCATGCTGACAAGGGCATTGTCCGCACTGACCATTTTGGTGGCTTCTTCAAAACTGGCAAGGATGGTGCAGAGCTCTTTCACCTGCCTCCACTCTCGGTGGCTCAACACCCTGAGGTCCGCACCGCTGCTTGTCAGGCCATGTGTCACTTCGTACTGCGTAATGGCATTGCGCTGCTGCCACAATCGCTGGAGCATGTGGAGGGTGGAATTCCAGCGTGTTGCCACGTCAACAATGAGACAGTTGATGGGGAGGCCGAGCTGACGCTGCAACGCAGCCAGGCGGGACAAAGCAGGGTGCGAACGGCGGAAGTGCGAACTTAGACTTCGAGCCTTCCTCAGCAGGCAGTCCAGACCCGGGTAGCTCTTTAGAAATTTCTGGACGACAAGGTTCATGACATGTGCCAGGCAAGGGATGTGCTCCAGCCTACCGATCTTAAGGGCGGCCAGCAGATTTCGCCCGTTATCGCACACCACCTTGCCTGGCACAAGGTCTTGGCACCCAGCCAGCGCTCGGTCTCGTTGCGGAGAGCCGTCCACAGCTCCTGACCTGTGTGTGGACGGTCTCCAAGACAGATTAATTTCAACACGGCCTGATTTCTCTGGGCACCTGATGCCACCAGAGGACCTTGGGGGAAAGAACCCTGCACCATTCCTGCGGTTTTGAAGAGCGTGCGCCGAGCCTGAGAGCCACCGTCACCCCCAGGGACATCCACCCAGCTCACCCAGTGAGCTGTCACAGAGATATAGCGGCCTTGGCCGTGCTTACTAGTCCATGTGTCGGTGGTGAGATGGACTTTTCCGGCCCCAGATGCAGACAACGCGCTTGAAATTTTAGATGACACGTGGCTGGCCAGGGCAGGAACGGATTTTCTGGCAAAGAAATGCCTGCTCGGCATCTGATATTGGGGGCAGGCAAGGGCCATAACGTGGCGGAACCCATCTGTGTCACCAGACGGAAAGGCAACATTTCCAAGGGGAAAGCCTGGCAATGCCGACATTCAGGCTTTTGGCTTTGGGATGGTTTGGGTTAAAGTGTTTCTTCTGCTCCCAAACCTGGAAGACAGAAGGCTGGCTGCTAGACTGGCTGCTGTACGGCGTGCAGGTCGTCAAACTGGCGGAAGGAGAAGGGGTAGGATGGGTCTCTGGTGGTGCTGGTGGTACTCGGGCGACGGTGGAGGCTGAAGCAGAGGCTGATCCCTGATCATGACTCTGAGAGACATGGGCAGCTGAGGAACGCTTGGTGGTGGCGGAGGAGGCGGAGACAGAGGGTGTGACAATGGTTGGAGGCCCGGCGTCGGTCTGGCCTTTTTTGGCCAAGTGTTCCCTCCATTTCAACTCATGCATTCGCTGCATGTGACTAGACATGTTGGTGGTGGTTAACCACTTAAGGTTCTTGCCTCTACTTATGCGTTTACGGCAAAGGCGGCATATGACATCGCTGGGTGAATCAGAGGCTTGGTCAAAGAAGGCCCAGGCTTGAGAGGTCCTGGACCTTTTTGACGGCAATAAGCGAGGAGCGGGGTTTGCGCTGACCGTGGCTGGCGGAATCATATCAGTGGACTTCTGCGACCGCCCTCTCCCTTTTTGAGGCGGAACCCGTACTGACACTACCCCATCGTCTTCCTCCTCGTCCAGTGATGAAGCGCTCGCAAGCAAATTCTGCTGAAAAGACCACGTTGGATCCGCAATGTCGTCATCATCATCATCAACACAGGTGACTTGGTCGTCCTGACATTCTGCATCCAGGAGCTGCGGGCTACAAGCAAGAGGGACTGCAAGGCGTTGCCGGCCGCCCGGGATTTTTGCCGATTGACCGGCTTCCTTCTCCTCCTCTGATGGCATCAGTAACTGGGCGTCAGATCAGAGAAAATCATCCTCTTTGGCCTCTTGATCTTTTAACATGCCTTCTGACCCCAACCGCATTTTGTCATCAAAGAGGTCTTCAGAAAATGGATTATCCACAGTGGTGGGTACATGAGTTGACATTTGGGCTGCTTCATGTTGAACGGATGCTAGTGATGCTGATGACGACATTTGTGGCCGTGACTGGGAGGACGAGGAGGTAAGACTGCTGGATGCAGGTTGCATTAACCACTGAAGGACAGATTGGTGACGCTGTTCGTTACTGAGATTCACAGGGCCCTGACCCAGCGATGACAGGCCTGACGGTCCTGCAACTGATGATCCGCTGGCATGCGTGTTGTCGCCAGCACTGGAAGGAGCACCTTCTCTCGTACCTCTACATCCATGTCCTACCCCCCTCTTTGCTCGCATACCAACTGAATTTCGCTCCATGTTCAGAAATATACAAATTGAGAAGGAATGAATGTTTTGGAAAGTCTCTTATTAAAAGACAGCAAATCACAGCTATTCTCAAATCCCTCAAATCAAAACAAATTGCTGGATTCCAATATAACTGCAAAGTAGATCTATCAAGTCAACAAAGCTGGCCTGTGCCAAAGTGAAAAAACACGTATCTGAAATGTATTCGGATAATAAAAGGTATTTTTTGGCACCTATCAATTCACCTGTGGTAACTACACAATTGCTGGATTCAAATTTAACTGCAAGGTGGCTCTATCAACAAATCTGGACTGGGCAAAAGTGCAAAAAACACGTATCTGTAATGTATTCGGATAATAAAAGGTATTTTTGGCACCTATCAATTCACCTGTGGTGACTAAAAAATTGCAGTATTCACATTTAAGTGCAAGGTGCCTCAATGAACAAAGCTGTAGTGCGCCAAAGTCAAAAAAACACGTATCTGAAATTTATTCGGATATTACAAGGTATCAACCTGTGCTGACTTGCTGTATTCTAATTTAAGTACAAGGTGGATATATCAACAAAAGTGGAATGGGCAAAATTGAAAATTAACACCTATCTGAAATGTATACTGATAATAAAAGTGGAGTTTTGTATCTAACAAAGAGACCTGCAGTTACTAGAAAAGATGTGTATCCTATAAGTTCAGGCTGCCCAATATCCAGGAAATATTTCAATAGAAAACTGTTAATAATAAAGCTATTGCAATGTCTACACTAAGTCTTGGTGAACTTTATCCAGTATTCTTTATAGAGCTTGTCTATTCGTATAATACAAGATATTTTTTGCACCTTTCAATTCACCTGTGGTGACTATAAAATTGCTGGATTCAAATTTAAGTGCAAGGTGGATATATCAACAAAAGTGGAATGGGCAAAATTGAAAATGAACACCTATCTGAAATGTATACTGATAATAAAAGTGGAGTTTTTCATCTAACAAAGAGACCTGCAGTTACTAGAAAATATGTGTATCCTATAAGTTCAGGCTGCACAATATCCAGGAAATATTTCAATAGAAAACTGTTAATAATAAAGCTATTGCAATGTCAACACTAAGTCTTGGTGAACTTTATCCAGTATTCTTTATAGAGCTTGTCTGTGTTTGCCCGCGGGGGCCCCCCCCCCTCCGCCCCCCCCCCCGTGACTTTACAGCAGTAGATGCTCCTTCAAATTCTCTACCTAAATATATAAAATCTTCCAATCTCTAATCTAACTAAATTGTAAGGATCACAGCTAATAGTAGAGGTTTCTCTGTGAAGAAATATAATAATTTCGCTGAACTGTTTGGACACAAGCAGAGCGCACGTCCTTCTGCTCTGAGACACTGAGAGACACTGAGGCTGAACAGGAAACGCTGTTCTATGTAAAACGAGGTCATGTGATTTTTCCAGCCAATCGCAACCATACACATCCCAGTCATGACGTCGCACACACATCTCACCCTGCTCTATTCTGTAATCTGATTTGCTGGCCGCCAAAATTACAGGAAGCGCCGAAAAAGGCGCGATCTTAATAGATGATGCACAGATTTTAACCTAAATTATCGCATGATCTAAAAAATTCGATCTCCATAAAAACTGTGCCGATTTCAACTTTGTCGATAATAATCGCTCAACACTAGTTTTCACCCTTTTGAGCTCTGTAGCTTTGTGCACTAAGATTAAATCTACTACAGTCATGTTACTGAAATAAAAAGAGATGGGAAAACAAAGTCTAAAGCTGCCTGTAGCTCTATGAAACAGCATGATGAGAAAACCCCTTAAATAAAAGTTAATTACCAACTTATAGGCATTCCAAATTATGCCATTAAAAACACAACTTGTCTTGCCGATTTAAGTGTTAAATAAAAAGTAATGGCTGTTGAAATTATAGGGCAAAGGAAATGTCTGTCCTTTTGGCAGATTATGTTTTTTATGTGTTGTGTTACATAATGCTTAAAAAATTCAGTGCTAGAAAATATGGAGAGAGAAAGTAGGTTAACCTTATTGAATGGGGCTAATATTTGTCCTTAAGCCTTGGTAAAAGCCACAATACGGATTTTTGACTCATTTTACATGGTGTAGTTTTATGAAGAAAAGATAAGCTGAGATAACTTTTTAATACTTATTTTTATTTTATTCTCTTGTGTTTCCTTTACAGGGTTTATCACATGCCATTTTCAGTGCTGTAGATTGACTAATAGTGAGCTACGAGTTGACCCTGTCAAAAGGGTGCCGCTTGCAACCAATGTGCTTGACTATATTTTTCAACTCCCATCGAAATGAATATGGGAAGTAGGGGCGTGGCCCCAAGCACCACCCTTCCCATTCTCTGTGATGGTTGTCTTGAAGCTCACTAATGGTAAAACCTTTTTACAAAGGCATTTCCATGTATTTTTTTGTCACTGCTACTATTACAGTAACTATTTTTTGTAATCTTTTGAAAACAAAGTTGCATTAATATGTAGTATTGAGTGTAATGCTTGCTAGACACAAAAATCAGTAGAACCAAAACTCAAAAGTAGAGATGAGGGGCTAAGGTATATTCACTTCATTGAGCCCTGAACACTCCACAGTCACAGAGCACCTATTGGGGTGGTGGACTTGGTACCAGGAGATGAATTTTATTTATTTTTTTACTTACAGTATGTCTTTAGTATGACCATCAACAGAGATATATTTTAATTGGTTTGATCGTCATCTAGCCAGCATTGTCAACAGTTTAGAGAGGTCAAAACTGCTGACAGACTTAATTTAAGAAATAAGTCACAATCAAATGTAACATTATACAAATGATTTGTTCTTGGGCTTGAACAAATGAACAAACTATTGCAACTTTCTAATAAAGTGCTTTAAAATGAACATCACTACAGCCCTGGGGTTAAGATCCTGGAATGATTACTGATGAGCATCTGTGTTTTTATAAAATAGAATAGAAATTCAGATCTATCCTCCATAACACAGATTCAAATTAATGTCAGACTGAAAATTGCTTTAAGGCTGATTTGACTTAGTTTGCACAATTATTTTGAGTCTTCTATTT
Organism: Phyllomedusa bahiana; assembly: GCA_025379985.1. Classification (NCBI taxonomy): domain Eukaryota; kingdom Metazoa; phylum Chordata; class Amphibia; order Anura; family Hylidae; genus Phyllomedusa; species Phyllomedusa bahiana. The sequence continues at coordinate 106,871 of JAODAL010006830.1, forward strand.
TACTTTGGGGGAATTCAGGAACTGAAAAGATCAATTTTTTTTTATTATGTGGAATAATATATTTTGTTTTTCCATTTGTTCTTGCCCCATTTTTTTGCCTTTTTATGACCAAATTGATTTTCATGCAGGATTATTGCACATATAGTCTCGTAGATGAAATAAGAGTTAAAGTACATTTTTAACAAAAATCTACTCAACATATGTGTAGTGCTAATAGATTTATTCTCATCTGGGAAAATCAATATTGTCAGTATCTACTTTAAGAATATGGATCTTATGCTGTAAATTTCATAGCGCTTGGGTAAATGTTTGTTGAGAAAATCAATATATTTGACACAGAGGGTTGTTATCAGGGCCTCGTTGTTGTGGGAGAGTTGTACTGTAGTAAGACACTTTGCTTGTGCTGATGTAAACATTACTACCGGAGATGTGTTAGAGGGTAAATCTTGGGGGAATGGTGTACAGCATCAAGTCATGGATTTTTTCCTGTGCAAGGTTAACATATTTAAGAAATGGCCATTCGAAAGGATCGAGGCCTTTTACTGGATAAGTAATGATCATGTCAGGGACATAACACTTGGGTTACGCAGGCCAATTTGTTTCAAGTATGATTTAAGTGGGAAAAAGTTTGGTGCGAAGTTAGATGTAGCTGGACCTGTGGCTTATAGTGGCGACGCCTCAGCACAGTGTGGATCTGGTATATCTCTGTCTTCGGTGGCGCCCCTTCTCCAGCTCTGATGTTACTAATAGTGTTGTGATAAGATGCCTGGTGGAGCTTGGTCATTTATATGGGGGCAACCCGGGCAAACGTTGTTGTCTCAGGACTATCTTCTATCTTCGACTGGTCCGTGGTAAAAGTTGTGCATTTGATTGAAGCTTATTAGTTGCCTGATGTGGAAGTTTGACCCATATATAGAGTGATGCTATGTATTTGTAATCCTTATTAAGAGTGACTTTGCATTTGTAACCAATATATGCGTGTGCCTTGCTTTATATTCTATATTATGCAAAAGTACTTTTCATTCTACATTTTTCTTGTTGTTTTATGTATTAATTGAGTTACTCATCTAATAAAGAAATAAAGACATTGGAGGTTGCCTTCTTTTAAAAGCTGACAGGACCCCTTAAAGTAGTTCGGCCAAAACATTGGTACCAGAAGTGTTAATCTTACGGCAGAAGGTTTTTCTGATTATGGCGAGTGTTGATAGTGATCCTGACCTTAAAAAGCAGATTTAGTCAAAAATTCGATACTACGGAATATGGTGAAAATACATGGAAAAAAGGTTTTTGTGATTAGGGAGTGTTGTAGGACCTCCTGACCTTAAAAAGCAGATTTTAAGCAAAATTCGATAATTAGGATATGGTGAAAAACACATGGAATAAGGTTTTATGATTAAGGGAGGTTGTTGTGACCTCTGACCGTAAAAAAGTAGATTTTAGCAAAATTCCGATAATAGGAATATTGGTGGTTAAACACTTGGAAAAAGTTTTTTCTGATTAAGGGAGTGGTGATAGCGTCCTCCTGAAACTTTAAAAAAAACAGATTTTAGCTAGGAGTTCATAGTCTGGAATTTTGAACCTCCATTCCATATATTCCGGTATTATTATAGTGTGAATTTGTGTAAAACATGTCTTCTTTAAGAAGAATTGTGGTTGTAAATTTCTCTGTTGTATTTCAGGCTGGGAGCAGACTATCTATTGTTGTTTTGGCCAATAAGTGGCTGCAATTTGTTGCATTGAGTGATTAGGGGATAAGTGTATAAAAGATGCTGAACCAACTAATGTGGTCATGCATTTGCAAAGGCTGTGAAATTGAAAGGAACAGGATTGTATGCTACTACATTCAATTCTTAAGAGGTTGGCATTTTTGTTACGTGCTTATTAGGTAAAAGCATGAAGAACGTATTTTGTTCTGAAAAAAAACAGGAGATGAGAAAAAAAAATCAATGGAGTGAGATAAAATAAGTAAGTAATGTAGTACGTGGGAGGGAAAAGCAAGAAGTGAGATACAGAGGTGTTTTAAATACAAATTTTAGGATATAGCAATCCGGGCATATAAAATGGACCCAATTATAGCTAAGAATCAGGTATCTTTATCTGGCATGTTATCTTTAGAGAAAAACATGCAGTGGTTTACATATTTAGAAGAGATTTTGTGTACAGGATAAGCAGTATGAACAGTATATTGTCTCTAAATTTAATGTCGTTAGGAGTTGATGTAATAACCCGGTATATGGTGTTAATATTTTTGGCGGGTTTCAGTTCTGTGTTCAGAGTCAAATGTTGTAATATGTTTGGATTTCTTTGGTTTGTTCATTTGTTCTTGTGTTGTGTTATGGGTTGCAAAGAATGTTGAGCCACGTGAGAATGTGTTGATTTTTGATATTATGCAGCATTTGTTTTTATGGTTCTGTCCAGTCGCTGTATCATAAGAGATATCTAATGGCATAGTTAAGCGTATAGGCTATACAAATACATTATGATACAGCTTATTAATGTTCCGGGTTCGGGAAGTGTATAGCCTTGGAGTGTGGGATATATTTCTTGTCTTTGGTCAGTAGATATGAACTGTTTGCAGCTCATTAATCGGCAAGGATTTGTCTTGTAGAAAGTATATTTACATCTGAAACGCTTTAGACGGCCGCATATTGTGGAAAGGACTGGAGTTTCTATTTATCTAAGAGAATATTACTTATGATGACAGTTTGTGTTTTCTTCTGGTAGAATTGAACTGTTTATTCTGAAGTTATGGTACAGCAGGGCTTGTTATCAGGGCCTCGATGGTTGTGGGAGATTTGTACTGAGTATGCCACATAGCTCTGTGCTGATGTAAACCAATTACGACCGGCTGATGTTTAGAGGGACACATGGGAAACCCAGGTGTACAGATCAATGTCATGGATTTTTCCTAGTTGCAGGTTTAAACTTTAAGATACTGGCCATTCGAAAGGATCGAGGCCTTCCTTTACGGATATGTACTGAGCTGTAGCTTACATACCACTTGGTTACGCAGGCATTTGTTTCAATTAAGATATAAGCTGGGAAAGTTTGCTGCCGAGTTTTAGAAGTAGCTGGACCTGTGGGCTATAGAGGGACGCCACTCATCTAGGCAACAGTGTCGGATCCCAGGTATTTCTATGTTCTTCTTGGCCCTTCTCCACTGATGATAAATGATGATGCAGAGATGATGCTGGTGGAGCTTGGACCTGTATATGGGGGGCTCCCGTGCACGGTGTTGTCTCGGGAAATATCTCTCTATTTTCGCTGGCCCTGTTACCATTTGATGCCAATGGGAATGATGTTATAAGTTGCCTGATAAAGCTTTAAACCCTATTTTGTTGTGATGTAAGTTTTTGAAATCCTTATTTTTGGTGCTTTGCCTTTGTAACCAAATATTTGGGGTCCCTTCCCTTTATAATCTATATTATGCAAAAAAGTTTAACAATTTTCACATTTTTCCTTGTAGTTTTATGAAATTTCTTTGAGTTCTCATATAATAATTTAAATTAAAGCATTGGATGTTTCCTTCTTTAAAAGCTTTTAAGGCCCCAACACAAATAGTTGGCAAAACAATATGTTATCCAGTCATGTGAAGATGAAGTTGAAAAACACATTACACAGTTATTCTGGCTGTCCACGGAAGACATTTGGATGAAAAACTAACTGTTTGGGGGGGACTGGATGGGACTTTCATCATTATTGTTTTTTAAATTACTATTATTTTTGGGGATGGGTTTGATCGGAAAAAAAGTTTAAACGGCACGGTTTTTGGGGTTATGGGAAAATTTTTGATCCCGAGATAGTTTAGGTGAAATCTTACAGAAAAATCTACTACCCAAAACCTTTTTCGCGTTTCCGCCCCTTTTGGCTGCCAGCAATAAAGCCCCGGAGGATTTTTGGGGGGGAGGGAGGATGTAAAAGGTCCCCATTTTTGGCGGGTATAAAATCTATTTGGCTGAAAAAAAATCAGGGTGACCTTGTTTTATCTAGGGGAAAACGGGATTTTCCTGTTTGAGTCTTTCTCTGTCTATGCCACTTCACAGGGGGCGTGTCTGTCTGCCGTTTAAAACCCCAAACTGTTCTAAACAGCTCTGTGAAATAGTCTCTTCAAAATACAAAAAACCCACCCAAAACCTTTTACATCTTAGAATAGATTTTAGATTAGAGAATTTAATTTTAGAAAAATTTTTTAAAGGGAAATATCTATGGGTGTGTGTAGCGCGGGGGGGGGAGGGGGGAGTGTGGGGGTTGGTCGGGCAGAAGGGGGAAAAAGGCTTTTGAAAGGAAGGGAGTATTTTGAAAGCTCAGTGTGTTCTGTGTTTTTGAATTGAAAAAAAAAGGGCCCCAATGTTTTTCCCCCCACCCCCCCCCCCCCAAAACCCCCCTTCCCCCCCCCCCCAAAACCCTGTTTTTTCAGTTCTATGGCAATCACTGCAGTCAGTTTTCCCCAAAAAAACCGGAAATAATTTTTTCCTAAAAAACTTTTAAATAGTTTTATTGAAGTCTGTGCGTCTTTTTTGCCGCAAGAGCTCAGTTGTACGAAAAATTGTGTTTATACATGTTTCCTAGTAAATTGGGGCCTGTAGTCAGTGGTGGGGAAGGGCCGCCATTTTAAACCCATAAACTTTTAAATTTACTTAATTGCAGTCCGTTTGTCTGTTTTGCCCCCAAAGGTCAGTTGTACGATATTGTTTTTTAAAATATTTGATAAAAATTTTTACGTTGTTGTCAGGGGTGCGAAGCCCCGGCCAAAATTAAATTTAATTTTTAATCCTATAAAATTTACAGACCCCTTTTTCCAGCATTTTTTAAATTGTGGGTCAGACATTTTTAAGGGTCATATTTGGGCCCCTTTGGAAGGGATAGTCTATGTCCGGTTAAAACAAAAATGGTGGTTCAAAGCCCCTATTTCCCAGCACTTTTTAATCGGTGGGTCATGCAGTTTTTGGGCCCATGCTGTGGTCCAGGACAGGGATGGTCAATTTTCCGTTCAAAACAAAAAATGGTGGTTCAAAGACTTTTTTTTTCCCGGCATTTTTTAAACCCTGGGGTCAGACGGGTTTTTAAGGGTCATGCTGGTTCCGGGGAAAGGGATCGTCAATGCCCAGTTCAATTTAAAATGGGGGTTAAAGACCCCTTTTTTCCCCGGCCCACTTTTTTAATCTGGGGGTCAAAACGGGTTTTAAAGGGGTCATGCTGTGGAAAAAGGGACAGGGATAGTAAATGGTCTGTGACTTTTAAAACCCTTTAAAAAGTTTTTCCCTAAGATTTTGCACTTATCCAGTTTTGTTGGGGGTTTGTTAATTCCATTTTTCCCCCACCCCTGTTTGGGTGAAGAATGAAAGTTTTTGTTTTCCTCCCCATAGCCCTTTAAGGGTTTCATCGGTGATAATCTGTTACCCGCTGTCGAACATGATAATTGCCGATATCGACTATCGACTCGATAACGATAGTTGAAACAATCGCTCATCACTATTTATTTTATTTTATCCCAATTTTTTTTGTTTTTCATTACGAATAAAACATACATTTTTATTTACTTACAATTGTCTGGAAAAAAGTGACAAAAGTAATGAAAAAATAAAGAACGTTCCTCATGGGTTTAAATTTTCCAAATATTTTCTGAAGCAGATTCTGTTTCTGAACCTTTGTGTAATCTTTGTGAAAACTAAGTTCCATTGTTTTTAATGTAAATATGTGCCATAGTTTATATAGCATAAAAGTTTTCAATGTAGAACTATAAATCTGCATGTGGAAAAAAGAGAGTTAATTGGTTACCTTTTTCATGTGGATTCCATGCGAAATTCGAGTTGGATAACCTGGGTGAAGATTTAGCACCATTTAAAACTGAAGCAAAAGCTACAGGATTGAAAGGGAAGCAGAAATATTTGGGTATGCCTTGGATTTCTGCAGCAAATACCATTGGGAAAAATTGAGGGTTAAAAATTCCCTTTTAAGGGTTTATGGGGGCACTTTTTAATGTTTACGGAAGTTCTGCATTTTTTAGAGAAAGGATTGCTAAAAAATCTGCGGGGAGAATGCAAAAAGAGGGCCACTTTACTTTTGAATAAAACTTTCCCCAAAATTTTATGTACTTTTTTTGTTTTCTAGTTAACATTGCATATCATAAGCACATTTTTACAGTACAGAACTAAGATGTTAAAGACAAGATTTATTATACAAAGATTTAAAAAGAACATATCTTAAAAAAGGTTGTCCACTTTGTAATTCAGTCTCACAGACAGATCCTGGTGCCACAGTAAAATAAAAAAAAAGTATGCTATCCTTCCTTTGGTCCCAGCATTGCATTCTTCTGGTCTTCTTCTGTTGGGTAGAAATACCAATGTACACCAACAAACTGGCAAGGGTGAAATGCGAGGGGAGCATTTAAATAGACAAAGGACCCAAAGCATTGGCTCTGGTAAGCTTTAATTTGGTTTTGAAATGGGCTTTAAAATAAAGATGGTGAAAAACCACGGTCCCCTAAAAGAAGAATTGCGAAGAACCCCCTGCTGATAGTGAGTGCAGGATGTCAGGTTCATGGCTGGGGCTCCAGCGCAGGAGAAAACCCAGAACAAGACCCCCAAAAACCATGTTGGAAGGGGGGACCCAGGGCGGTGGTGAGACACATGATTTAACCCCGCGACTGCAGAAAACCAGCTTTTTGGCACGCCCCTTTTAAAAATATTTAGATGAGAGTGGGTAGGAAAATTGTTGACAAGTGACAAGGTGTATAAAGAAGTTTTCTAGAAGATTCAAAATTTGGTTTTTAAAAAAACCCTGATTAAAAAAATTTCTTTGGATTTCAGTGAAGGGGGCCCCCTAGGTTTCTTTCCCTTCCCATAACAAAAGAACCCCAATGGGGCCACCCGGGTTTCAGGTATTTGAGCTTTTAAGCAGGTTGAGGCATTTTCTGCATTTTCCCAGGGTTATTGAAGAGGGTTTCAGCGGCATGAGGGAAGAATCAGCTGTCCAACAAAAGGGAAATTTGGGGTAAAGGGAAAATATGGATTAAATTTGGCCAATAGGGGGCTAGTCTTTTTGTTTTTTGGGGAAAGTACACATTTTTAAATCCCATATTTGAAAAAATTTTTTGGGGTTGGAAAAAACCCAATGGGGTTTTGTCATTTCTTTTTTTTGGGTTTTTGGGTAAAATAACTACTATAGCAAATAACATTTCTTTGAGAAAGGAGGAACCCACAAAGATATTGCTAAACATGGAAGCCGAAAAAAGGCCAAGATGTTGCTATATGTTTTATAATAACCATTGGTTAATCCATTGGGGAACTAGATGTTTTAATTGGGGTTTTCCCAAAGCCTTTATTTCCCCTTTTAATTTATTTGTTTGGATTGTGACATCTGTAACCCTTTTGGGAATTGTTTAGATGTGGGGATTCGGGATCTTTTAAGAAATAAGTCAATAGCTTCTTGGGGACCAGCGGGGGTTCAAAATTTTTTGGAAAAATTTTTTTAGAGGTATTGTACTCTGCAAAAGCATTTACAATGTTCTTGGGGTCTGGCACATATTTCCCATTTATATCTTATATGTAATACGTTTTGTTTTTTCATTTACTTGTTGCAGGAAACTGGTTATGTTACCTTGCTAACAATACGACCTCTTGAATGTTTTAAAGTGTTTAAATCCAAATTTAATAGGAGTTAATTTTCTGTGGGTTGGTTTCCACGAATGAGAATTTTGGGTTTCCCTTGCGGGTCAAAGGGGGCCCTCTATTTTGGAGCATGGAGGGTTTAAAATGTTTTGTTAAAGTTAGAGTATAAAATTTCCCTTTTCTAGATTTAAAATCATACAGGGACTGTTTTTAGGAAAAAACCTATTTTTAAGATAAAAAATTTTTGTTGAGGATACAGCCGTTTTAATTTTAAAACCTGTAAAACTCCCCAACAGTTTTTAGTTTTTAAAAGATGAAGTAAAAACATAATTTTTAAGTTCCCAAAAATATCCCAGTTTGAAAAAAAGGACAGGGGGGATTTAACCATGTTTTAGTAAAAATTCCTAAAAAAGCATTTTGCTATCTATCTTACATGAAAAAACTGAGATTCTCGGTTCACAATTTTTGATCAAAAAATGTTTTAAACTGCCCCCGATTTTCAAAAGTGAAACTCAAATCGGGCAGTTCCCATTTCTATCTTTTACCCCTTTTAATAGGGGCCCCAAATTTCCGGCCTCTTTATGAGGTTTAACCACCTCCATTATACCGAGAGAAAAAAAAAAATGCAAAACCCGGGTTTTCCCCTGGCAGGGCTTTCGGCCAAAACTTTATATTATTATACAAAGTTTTAAAACCCCGCACACCACTGCCAAACGGCAATTTTACGCCAAAAAAAGGGCCCCAAAACATTAGTGGGGGAAATCCCCCAAAAAAGCACCCCGGTTTGCATAGGGTTTTTTTAGAAATGTTTTTTTGTGGGAGAACCATAGTTTTTTTGGTGTATTTTGTTTTTTAACCCTATATGGGGGGGAAGGGGTGCCTCCATTTTGGTTCTCTGCCAAAACCCCGCCCCCTCTAACGGTGTCATAAAGGGAAATGCAGCTTGCAGGTTTGGTGTGTTTTATTTTTTTCTCTCTGTATAAGGATGTAGGTTGCCCCGTAAAAGGGGTCGAATTGCCCCTATTGGGGAGGTAAAAAAATTTAAGGACCCGCCCCATTTGAGATCACCCTTGAAAATCGGGGGGCAGCCCCTTTAAAATCTTTTATCAAAAAAATTTTGAAACCCAGAAATTCAATGTTTTTTCTTTTATGATAGATAGATAAAAACTTCTTTAGGGGTTTCCCCGTTTAAATTTTTGCCCTTTTTTTCAGTAGTGTGCCCCTTTGGGAGTGGTGGGGGTTTTGTACCCTGTGTATATTTTTGTTTTGTGTTTGTGCCGCGCCCTTTTCCCGGTCACCCAGGTTTGATATGTTTTTTTTAGAAATTTTTTTTGTGAGAAACATACGTTTATATTTGGGTATATTGATTTTAACCTATATGGGGGGAAGGGGTGCCCCCATTTTGGTTCTCTGCCCCCGCCCCCCTCTCACAGGTGTCATAAAAAGTGCCAAATTGCAGGTCTGGGGGTGTTTTTTTTTTTCTTTGTTTTTTAATTTGGGGGTCGGTTGACCAGTGAAAAGGCCTGGAATTGGCTCTTTGAGAGGTAAAAAATAGTATTTGGGCTGCCCCAAATTTTTTCATGTTTTAAAGTGTTGGGGATTAAAAAATTTTTGATCCAAAAAAATGTGAACCGAATTCAAAGTTTTTTCTAAACCATGATATGGTTTTCCCAAAGCTGGATGGAAGGATTTGTCTATAAAAAAACTGGGGCCTACTAAGATGAAAACAGTTCAAATGTATAACCCTAGTCTGAGTATAAACCGACCCGAACCCTAAGGAGGCACCTAATTTTTCCCCCAAATAATGGGGAAAAAGTATTTTACTCGAGTATAAGCCTTGGGTGGAAAAAAGTAGTGGTATTTGGTTTTAAATTTAAGAAATTAAAAATGGATGCCAAAAAAATTTTCGGGAGGGCCCCTTTAGGCAAGTTTAATGTCCCTTTTGGCGGTATAGGGGCCCGGTTTAAAGTCCCCAAAAGGCAGGTTTTGAAAATTTTTTGTCCCCAATTGGGCAAAAAATAGGGAAATTTAATGTCCCCCCAGGAAGGGGCGGGTTAATTTTCCAAAATTAAAGGGGTTTATGTCCCCTAAAAGGCAGGTACTGGCAGGTTTTAAGTATAAACCCTCTTAACTTTCCTTAGTGGGCGCTCCCAGCGCTCCCTTCTTCTTTCCGGCCAAGGGGGGTGGGTGTCTTTTAGGCCCGGGGGGTGTGGGATTTTTGCTCTGGTACCCAGGGGGAAGGAGCAATCTGTTTTTTAGGTTGGAAAAAGTTTTTATTGGGGGGCAAAATTCGTTTGGGAAATTAGGGTTAGGGGGTTTTTTAAAAGGAAAATTTTTTTGGGGTGTAAAGGGGTTTGTTTTTAAAAATTTTTCAGGGGAAAAGGCCCCCTTTTAGGCCCGGTTTGGAAATTAATATTAAAAGGGGGGTAATTTTGGAAATTTGGATTTTGGTTTTAAAATTTAAAAGGTTTTTTAATTTTTTGGGGAGGAAAAGGAGTTTTAACACCGGGGGAAAAATTTGTTTTTTTTCTTTTCCCCAAAAGGGAGGAGGGTCACACTGAGGGAGTTTTTCAAAAAGAGAATGCCTAAAAGATAAGATAAAGACAAAAAAAAAAACGAAAAATTTATAAAAAAAATGATACCGGAAAAACTTAGGAGTTTCAAGAACCCAAATAAGTATAAAAAAGCCCAGGAAAATGTATCACTTTAAAAAGGGGAAAGAATGATAAAAAAAACATGTTTTTACAGGATGTTTCTATCACCAAATGCCCAAATTAAAAAAATTAAGGGGCCCCTTCCCAAAAAAAGGCCCCTTTTATTTTCGGAAAGGGAAAATTTGGGCCGTTAAAATTGCGCGCCGGTTTGGGGGAGGAAGTTTGGGCCAATCCCGTAATTCGGGTTTAGGGTTTTTAAACCCTGTTTCCGTGTTCGTGGATTCCGTCGCCCAAAAAAAGTTTGGCGAATTTTTCCCCGGGGGGCAGGGGGAAACTGACATGGGAAATTTTTCCCGGGCGCAATTTCGCCCCGGTGGAATAAATAAAGGTTTTAAAAAGGGGCCCCGGGGGGCCCCGATCTCCCGCCCCGCCCCCGCAAAACCCCCCCCTTAAATTTAAGCCGGAATTTGCCCCCCCCGCAAACCCCCTCCCAATTTCCTGGGTATGTAACTCTTAAGGGACTAACAATAAATTTAGAACATGGCATTTAAGGTAAACAGGTAAATTTGCCGGGGGTTTTTTTATTGAATTGAAAGCAAAACAGGGTTTTTTTAAAAAATTTTGGTTTTTCTTTGAACTAAGGGGAATTTGAATTTAAAATTGGGGGTATTGGGGAGGGTTTTTGGCCCAAAACTTGGGAACCTTTTTAAATTAAATTTCCCCAAAAATGGGTAAAATTTATTTAAAAGGGAAATTTTCAGGGTTCTTTTAAAAAGTGATTCCCCCGGGGTAAACGGTGTTTTTTTAAAACAAAATTTTTTCTTTTGGGGTTTTTTTAAATTTTTGGGGGGGGGAAACAGGGGGTTTCTGCAACGGCCAAAACGGAAGGGGGAGTTTGTAAAGCCTAGGGGCGCCGGGGGGGGTTTCGACGGGGGTTTGGGGGGGGTTCTTATTTGGAATGGGGTTTGGGGGGGGGTTTCCCTTTTTCCCCGATTTTTGCCTTGGGGATGTGGGGTTTTGGGGTTTTTATCAAAATTTAAAAAACACGTTGGTTCCCCTTTCCCAAAATTTCATTTTGAGTTGGGGGAAGGGTTTGGAAAATTTTGAACCACCAAAGTTTGAACAATTTGGCCCCTTTTATTTTTATTTCAAATTAAAAGGTTTTTTAAAAAATAAGGGGACAAAGGAAAAAAAAGAAAATTTTTCAAATTTGGGTTTTCATTGGGTTAAAACTGTCTTGCTTTTTATGGGTTAACTTTTTTTCAAAAATGGGTTCCCCTGGAAGGGAACCCCTCCTTTCAATGTCAAAATTTGGTGCCGGGTTGTATTTTTACCCTTCTGTTGGCCCCCGGTCCCTTTTCCCGGAGTTTTGCATTCTTTCCTCTCTCATCAACGTTGGGGCCGGGACAATTTCAATCTGCACAGCCCGTAGAAAAAAAAAAATACTGCTGGGCTTCTACAATCAGAAAAACAAATAGAAATTTTGTTTTCCCCGGGGCCTAATGCAAAAACATGAAAGGGGGCCCTTAGGCTTTCCTCTTTACTTTTTTTAAAGTAAGGGACCTAAAAGCAAATTTTCCCTTTTAGCCAGGGCCAAAAAGGAAAAAACAAATTAAAAACTTTCAGGGCTTTTACATTTAGAAAAACCCCAATTGTGCCCCCAATTCCCAAATTTTCTCCTGTGTGTAAGCATTTGAAGGGAGATTTTGTGTGCTCTGGGGGGGTTATAGAAGGCTGTTTTCAATTTAAAACAAACCCAGCTGTGAGGGGAGAAGATAAACAGTGCTTGAGTTTTTATAGGGAAAATAGTCTAGACTGAAAAGCAAGCCTGTGGTAGGGAACTTTTTTTAAAAAATAAGACTGCAAAAAGGGGAGGAAAAGACACGTGAAAGGGGGAAATTTGGGGGGGGGGGGGGAAAGGGGCATGAAAAGTTTAAAGGGGGGGTGTTTTATCCCCCTTTTTGTTAAAATTTCACCCCTGGAAATTTGTAGAGCTGGAAGTGAGAGTACAAATGGAAAAACAAAGAAATTAAGAAGGATTCCCTCCCCTTTTTTTTAAATTTTTATGGGCTTTTGTGATTCTCCCCCTCAAAATGTCTTTTATATGCAACCCGATAATTTAAAATGGTGTTTAAAAATGGATTTTTTTAAAATGAGAAGATAAACCCCGGTTTTACAAGGTAGAAATTTGATGAAAAAGTTTTTGGAGGAAGGTTCTTTGAAAAGAGGTGAGGTTGGATGAAAAGAAAAAATTATTTGTTCATTCAAGCCCCAAAAAAAGGTATAGGGTTTCAAAAAAATTGTAAACTACTGGGATTTGTGGAAAAAAAAGGTTCATGATAAGAAATTTGTATTATAAAAATGGTAGAGAAAACAAAATTTGGACAAGCTCAGGGCACACCCCGATACAGAGTTTGTGACGTTAGAACAAGGGTTATTTCCTTTTTGTTTGGGTTTTAAAGAATTCCCGCTTCAACCCCAAGGGGGAAACCCAACATGCAAAATTTTAGAAAACTTCTGTTTTTTGCTTTTTGGGGACTCAAACCCGTTTTATACAAACGTGAGAAAACCTAAGGGGCCCTTTTCAAACCCCGGAAAATAAAAGGGCCGGGTGGGCCCCGGGGGGATGGATTTTTAAAATTTTCATTGAAAGTTTTACCCCCCCTAAGCCAAACAAACCCGCAAGGGTTTTTCTTAAAAACCCCCGAAGTACCCCTCTACTAGTTAAAACGTGAAGGAACTGGGGCCTTTTTAAACCCGGTTTTTGCCTGGGAAAAAAAGGCACATGGAAGTTTCAAAAAAACTTTTGGTTTTTGACCAAGACGGGGGGGGTTGTTAAGGGGTGGGGGAGAATTGTTTTAAAAGATGAAAGGGGTTTCGAATTGTTTTAGGGTTTTCTTTTTGGAATGTGCCAGGTAGGTTTTTAGGCTTTTGGTGAAATTTAGGTTTTTGGGTTTTTTTTTCCCGGTTCCCAGAAAAAAAAGGGAGAAAATTCAATCAACAAAAAGTGAAATGCTTTTACAAGGCTCAAGGCTTGGGGGCAGAGGCTTTTTTTGAAAAGGGGGGGGGGAAAGTGATCCTATCCGTTCAACCCCCTTTTCCCCAACCCCCCCAGTGGGTGGTTTCGTTTCCAAAAAAAAGTTGGGAGGGGCGTTTCCCCCCCCGGGTTTTGTCCCGTTTTAAAATCGAAATTTTTAAAACCCCGGTTTTCTCGGGCCCGGGGTTTCATTTCCAAACTTTGACCAATCCCTTTTTTCCCAGAATTTTTGGAAAAGGAAATTTGGGGAAAAAAATGTATAGGTTTGGGGAAGGGGAAATTTGGTTTAACTAGAACAATCTAGAACCTTTAAAAAGGGGGCATGACACAGAAAATTGGGGGGAAATCAGTGGGGACATTTTTTTTCCCGGTTGCCAAACAGAGGTGGGGTGATTTTTGGGGGGAAATCCCCTTCTTTACTTGCAAAACCCAAACCATTTGGGTTTTTTTTTAAAAGCTTTTGGGTTTTGGGGGCTGGGAAGGGGCCTTTTTCGGGGGGTGTTTAATTTTTTTTGGGCCCCAAAAATTGGGGTATCCCTTTTAAACCTTAAAATTGCAAGTGGTTTTTTAAAAAATGAATTCCCCCTTTCCTTTAACCAGGGGTTTCAGCTTTTTTATTTTTCCCTTTTGTTGGGGTTTAAATTTAGGGGGGAAGAATTCCAAACGGTTAGGTTTGCCCTTTTTTCCAAAAGGAACTTTAAATTTTAAAACAAAAATCAGAATTTTTTTTCCAAAATTTTAAGGAGTGGGAAATGCTTTTTTTTTTGGACAAAACTTCCGGGAAATTTTTTAAAGGGAAATGCCAGGCCCCTTAGACAAAAAAGGAGTTTATTTTTGCCCTTGGCCCTTTTTGGGCAGGGGGAATTTTTAAATTTTACCCTTTTGGACCGATAATTTTTTTTTTTTCTCCCAACCCGGCTTTTCACCAATTAAACGGTTTTCAAAACAGCAAGGGGAAACCCCTTCCCGTACAAAAACCTAAACCAAATAAACATATAAAACATGCAGATAAACCGGGGTTAAGTGCTGTGGCAATGCCCAAAGGTAAAATTTTTGGGTTTTCCCCCCAATAAAAAATCTTTTTAAGGGCATAAATTTTCCCATGTGGGTTAAATGGGGGGTTGGGGTTTTTTTTTCCCCCTTTCAAAAAAACCTCTTTTACCTTACCCGATCAAATTTTTTGACCCTTTTTTTATACAATCAAATAACCCCTTTTTTACAGTTTTCCTCTAAAGGGCAAAAAGGGGCTAAATGAAAAACCCTTTAGACAGTACTGTACAGGGACTGGGAGTCATGCCACATCTGTATTGACACAATTTTCCCGGTAGGTCAACAAAGCCCGTTTCCCTTTTACTCAGGGCCAACTAGTCCATAGTTACAAGGGGGGCCCAAACCCTTTCATAAAAGCTGTCATTGCATTACAGGGCCCAAAATGCTTGACAAAAAGGGAAATGCTTGACAAAAATGCAGAGGGGTTTTTTAAACTTTCCCCAAATGAAGGGAATGCCCCCCATGAAAATTTTGTAATACTCCCATCAGGTTCAAAAATGCTTTATTATTTCACCCGCCAGACAAATTTTAGATTACATCTTCCCTACTGATTTCCAAAATATTTTTTACCTTTCAGATTTTTTGTTGCTTTTTGGGGTTGAAGGGAGGGGATGTGTGGGGAAGTCCCTTTTTTAGGTATTTCCCCTTTCCCCAAAAAAGGGGGCATAAAGCTATCAGCTTAAATTTTTTGAAAACACTGATGCTAAGTTCTTTGTGGATGGATAATAGTATACCTTAGATAAAAGGTTTTACACAAGATATGCTGTAATCACTTTATCGGAGACTGTGAAAGCTGAAGCCTTGCCTCCACAAATGATGACCCAAGCAGCTAAATTAAAAGCATTGGAAGAGGCCTATAAGAAGGCTGAAAACCGGACTGCCAATATATACACAGATTCTTGCTATACCATTGGGATTGCACATGACTATGGCTCAATATGGAAAGCAAGATCATTTCTTATAGCGAAAAGACTATTAAAAATAAAAAAGCAAGTTAATGGAAGCGTTGTCACTGCCGCCTAAGTTGCAGTCATCAAGGTAAAAGGCCATTCCAGAACCAATGAAGCAAGAAGAAACCACGTAGCTGATCAAACAGTTAAAGCAGCAGCCCGAACCAGAGTGAAGAACCCAGCTGTCATTGTCGTAGCACTGCAAGAATAAACAACATTTTAATATACTGAAAAAGTTGTAAGAACAGGCCGGAGAAGAAAAGAAGATAAGAAGAAAAGAAGATTTGGTGTGAGAAGAATGGGATACAAACATCAGATGTAAAATGGACAGTCGGAAACAGACCGCGGATTCCAAGGATTCTTTATCCTGTTATGGTCCAAGTTGCAAATAGAGTCCCACACCAGTTGAAGAATGTCATGGCTGACCTGGTTAACAGGTTTTTGGTGTGCCCCTGGATTCACAACTGTTGCTGCCAAGTACACTCAATAATTGCGCATATTTAATGTCCCTTGATCTTATGCATTAAGATACCCTGGATGTGATTTTTCTTTTGAATAAATAACATTGTGCTAGACCTCTTATATATGCATTGTCCTGAAGTCATCCTCTCAGGTTTTGTTTGACAGGATTAAGGTGTGACAGCACTAAGGTTTCACTGTTTTTAGACTTATGACTTGAGTTATTGAGTCTATACTATACCTCCTCTCCTTAATAGTTACAGAAGTGTGGGTGATTTTTTTGTCCTGTACGGCAGATGCATGGGTCTATTATAACCGAGGACATACGCTTGTAATTCCTCTTTCTCTGGTCCCAAGAAGAATACCGAGACCGGCTGTGGTATTTTCAGATTTTTCCTATATCAGTCCCCTGATGAAATGTTTACGGGACATTGAAACATGTCTGGACTTTAATATCTGATTAGGGTAAGTGTGGTTAGGTGAGAGGTTCCTGACAAGACCACCTTTGTTGGGGCGTATTCCCTGTGGTTAGGCTTTAGGGTCAACTAGGCCAAGTAGGGTAATGGTAGGTGTTTGTGTTTTTTGTCTTTTCCCACGTACTATTATTTACTTTGTGTGTCCCTGAAAGGGCATTTAGGTCCTTTTTTTGTGGGTTATTGGCATGTTTTGTATTTTGTAGTGTTTATCTCCATTTTCCAAAGATTATTAAAAGTTATATTTTAGATACATGATTTTTTTGTTTTTGGCAAGTACACTAAAGGGATTTGATATGTTAAAAAAACCCAACGTGGGAAGAACTTAAAGTCCCACGTTTTATATCCAGAGCAACAACCCCTCCAGAGACTGTAAATTGACTATATGCAAATACCTCAAGTGGGAAAGTGGGGCCATGCTTTCTTTTTACTTTTTCCCTTGGTGACCTAATATTTTCCGACTGCAAAAGCGATCCCAAAAACAAGCTACAGCCAAAAAACTGCTATCAGAAGTAGTGTGCGTTTTCCTGAAGAAAGGATAGAGCCCGCATTTCCTGGAGAAATATGGATGTTTAGGTATAGAAAAAAGACTTTCTGTCACGTCCGGCCATTTGGGCCCCTGGCGGGGGCACGCCGCCGTTTAAAACTGCCCCTTCCCGCCTTTGGGAAACTTCCCCCTTACCCTCGTACTTGTTGATTTCTGGTCAAGGGCCTTGGCAGAAATCCTCCACACTCATGGGGTTAATCACTCCCGGATTGACGGGTCCTTCCCCCTATCCTAGCCCTTATTTTCTCCCCCTTTCCTATATAAACCGCCTCTTCCTCTTCTCTAGCCTGCTATATTGCTGCCTTATAGTTAGCCTGTCATATTGTTGTTTCTCTGTGCTTTTGATCTCTGTTTGTTTGGGGGTTTTCCCCCTTTCCCTCACATCTGTACCGCCCCGGCCCCTATTGACTTGGACTGCCCACTACGGTTTTTTTTCTTTGTTTGTTTGTCTTTGTCTGTCACGTGCTCAGTGTAGCCTTCATTTTTCGGGTTTGGGGCCCGGCCTGTTAAGGAGTCGGGTTCCCCAAAAGGCGGGGACAGAGGCGGGATCGTGTCAGGGCCCCACTTGTCCTGTCTTGGTGCGCCCACCACCCCAACTTTTATAGCAGGCCTTTATTCCAAAAAAATTCCCCCGCGGTTCGGGTAAAACACCGATCTATCGGTTCTGACCGTTTGGGACGAATTAACTACCCATTTTGGGCATGGCAGGCTTAAAATGTCCCAGAATCCTTTCTTGGACGCCAGTTACCCCGACCCCGATCCTGTCCCATCTGTACCCACACTTCCCCAGGCCTCTAGGAAATACTTGCACCACAAACCAACATGTGTTACCTGACTGCTTCGAGGGAAACCCCTGAAAAATTTTGGGCCTGGGGAAAACCCCCGTCTTTTTTTTCTTTTTTTCCCATTTTTCCTCTGAACTAAAAAAATTTTGCCATGGCGGTGTCACTCCTCCAGGGACCACCGCGGTGTGGGACTAGGCATCCCCCCCGGGGCCCGGGAAATGGCGATCGGTGGACAAATTTTTTTTCAGCGCTGGGACAGATTTATGATGACCCCAAACCGGGCGGTTTTTAGCTAAACCCCCTCCCCTTTCCCATCCAGCAGGGCGCCCTGGGGCTGGGGATTCCTGCCCCGAGTTCCCCCAATGGAGTTCATAATGGGTGCCTGCCCAACCCCCTCAAAACCCTCTTTAGACGGGGCTGTCCGGGGCAGTAAAGGATGCTAGGTCGCCACCCCTTTCCCGAGACTTAGGGGATTAATGATTTGGCTTTCTTTTCCCGGAGGGTGAGAGAGAGACCAGGGAATGATTGGGGGGTCCATGGGCAGTTCGGATACTCCCCTCCCCAACCTTTCTCTGCTGGTTTTCCCTTCTCCTCCATACCTTCGCCATCCCCCGTTTGGGGTGAAAGGAAGGAACCTATTATTGGGCTCCACGTCGGCACTATCAAAGGGAAAACATCGGGTGGAAAACGCTTGTGCTTCTACGTGGAGAGCCCGGTCTTTCCCTGGAGCTGCCCCACCGGGCCCCAAGTCCCGGGGGAAAGCAACAAACGCCTGAAGAACGCGGGGAAGGTAACCGGGCATACGGTACCCCCTATTTGGAAACAATTTTCCCTTTCCGTAACTCTAACTTCGGGTTTTAAAGTTTTCTTGCCATGCCTTGATCGATTCGGGGGCTGCTTTAATTTATTGCATGGCGGTGGCAAAAGCTTAGGTTTAGAGCTAATTCCACTATCTCCCCCTTTTTTGGGGTTTCAGGCGCAGATTCCCCCCCTAATGGGGGAGGATAAGATCCAACTACGAAATAACCCTGAATGTTGGATGTTTGCTTTTTTGAACTACTGCTTTCTTTGTCAGGGAGGGACTTACCTGGACATTATTTGGGGTTACCCTGTTACGCCTCCAAAACCCCGGTTTTGACTGGGGGAAAGCGTTAAAAAATGGGGGAACTCATGGGGTGACATTTGAAAACTTTACGTTTTTGGGTTTAGCCCAAAAAACATAACCATCCCATTCCCAAATTTTGTCTCTAATTTAAAAGCTCTTTGATGAAGTTGCGGACACCCCCCGCCGCATGGGGCCTTTATGCTGGCAAATCTCTTTCCGGTGCAAATTTTGCCTAGGGGTCGATTTTTAAACTATCCACCCCGGAACGAGAATCTATGGGTAATTATTAAAGGAGGCCTGGAAAAGGGCATATACCCCCCTTTATCTCCCCGGGTAGGAGCGGGTTTTTTCTTTGTCCGAGAAAAAAGATGGGGGCCTCCCCTTGTATTGACTAAGGGAGCTCAAAAAATAAAAATTAAAGACCAGCCCACTTCCCCCTGATCCCGGATCTTTTTAATCGGGTTGGGGGCCCCCAAGGGTTTTTCTCCAAAGTCGACCTTGGGGGGGGCGTAAACCTGATTCGAATCAAGAAGGGGAAAAAGGAAGAGGGCCTTTAATACCCCGAGGGGGATTTCGAATATTTAGTCATGCATTTCGGTCTTTTTAATGCACCTGCCGCTTCCCAAAGATTTGTTTAAAGACATTTTCAGGGGCCCTTTTAGGTATTTTGTAATTGTGTATCTAGATGACATCCTCATATTTTCCCCCGAATTTACTACCCCGAGATCATGCAGGGAGGTCCTCTCCAGGTTTCGTCAGAAAACAACATGCGCCAATTGTCTAAATGTTTTTTCGGAAATCCAGAGATAGGGTTCCCGGGGTACAAAATTTAGTCCCCGTTCTATAAATATGGTTCACAAAAGGTTTCGCCATCACGGTGGGTACGGCCTACCCCCTTTAAAAAAAGGGTCCAACGTTTTTTAGGGTTTTTCTAACTATTATCCCAAATTTATTAAAAATTTTTCCCCGATTGTTAAACCCCCCTTCTGACCTTACTAAAAAGGGGGTTACCCCACCTCCTGGGCACCAAAGCCGAGCAAAAAATTGTTTTCACTAAAAAAATGTTTTTTGTTGCACCTGTCTTGGTCCCCCTGACCCAGAACAACCTTTGTTGTGGAGGTAATGCTCAGAAACAGGTGGTAGGGGGCCGCCTGTCTCAGGGGACTGAACCTTATAAAACTCAGACCCTCGCCTTTTTCTCCCAAAATTCTTACCGCTGAGATTAACATGATATTTGGGAACAGGGGAAATTTCTCGCCATTAAATGGGGTTTCGAAGAGTGGAACACCTTCTGGAGGGGGCTAGACATAGACAAAGTTCTTACAGTCTAAAAATCTTTAATCTGACAAAGCTAAGCATTGAACCCTC
Organism: Phyllomedusa bahiana; assembly: GCA_025379985.1. Taxonomy (NCBI): domain Eukaryota; kingdom Metazoa; phylum Chordata; class Amphibia; order Anura; family Hylidae; genus Phyllomedusa; species Phyllomedusa bahiana. The sequence continues at coordinate 126,909 of JAODAL010006830.1, forward strand.
GTCAAACGCGATGGGCCTTGTTCTTTTACTAGGTTCAAATTTTTAGTAACCTACCGTCCCAGGGCTAAGAATTTAAGGCCGACGCCTTTTCTCGAGTTTTGGTTGAGTGACTTCTAGAGGGGGAACCGGGGGAATATCCCTTTCTCGGGAGTGTCTGGCTACCCTGACTCAGATTTAGTCTCCTTTGGAACTCTCAAGGGGTCGGGGCCCCCCGGAACCCCCCGGTAAACTTTTTTTCCATGTCACCTTCGTTTTGAAAAAAGGAGGAGGTTCACTCCTCAGTTTTGTCTGGCATCCTGCACCGGGCACCGGATACCCTTCTGTCCCGTACCTATTTGGGGGCCTTCATGGCAGCGTGAGTGAAAAGAATTTTTTACTGTTGTGAACTGTGGGGCAAAGGTACTCCGACGCCTCCCTAGGGGTTATTGCCCCCTCCCTTTTCCCAATAGGCCCTGGTCTCACATCCAAAGGATTTCATCACCGATCTTTTTCCCCCCCCAAGGGGAGTCGGGGATTTGGGGGGGGTAGACCGGTCCTAAAATGGTCACTCATTGCTTTGAGGAAATTGCCTTTACCAAACTCCTCGCTGATTATTTGCCGTACTACATGCCCATGGATTCCCCCCAAAATTTATCTGACAGAGGGTTACAGTTGTGTCGAGGTTCTGGAGAGCATTCTGTGGTAAATTTTGGGCATCTCTCTGTCCTTTCATCCGCCTTTTTATCCCAGACTAAGGGCAAACTGAAGACTTAACCCTCGCTAAAAAATACCTCGATGCACGTTTCGGAATGCCAGGAGAGGGGGGAAGAATTTTTTTCCCGGGAATTCGCCCTTTAAAAATCATGAGAATTTCCCCGACCCAAAATCTCCCCCTTTTACTTAATTTCGGGTTTCACCCCCAAAATTCCCCACAGGTTGGAACAAATCCCTATGTCAAATCCGCCCTTAAAAACCCACTGTGCACAGTCTGGGCTAGATCATGAACTTAGAAAAAGCCCAATCAGCAAATCAAATTTCCTAATAAAAAACGCCGACCCCGGGCCTGAATATGTATTGGGGACAAGGTGTGGGGTCTCACAAAAAACTCCGCTTGGGGGCCATCACTAATTCGCCCCCCGGGTTTTTCGGGCCATTCATTATCACTGAAATTATTAACCCCGGGATCTTTCAGACTCCCCCCCCTTCCAAGTTCACTCCCTATCCCCCGGTAAACCACAAATCTCTCCCAAAAAAAATACTCCCCGCTGTGGTCGGTTTTCCCTCCCCCCTCATTTCCCCGGGGGGTCTACAAGGGGAATTTGAAAATGAAATAGAGCTATTAACGACCTCGAGGGTTCAGAATGCCCCAAACCTGGGGCACTGGAAGGGGGAAAGGGCCGGAAGAAAGGGTATGGGGGGCGCTAGGGACTTGCATGCCCCGAACGGGGACAAAATTTCACCCAGCCAACCCATTCAAGCCAGGGGGGTCTAAGGGGGGGCCCGGGGGCCCCCATAGAAGGGGGGGTACTGTCACGTCCGTGCCATTTGGCCCCGGTCCCGGGGGACGCCCGCGATTAAACTGCGGCCTTGCCGGCTTTGTGTGAACATTTTCCCGACCTCGAACCTTATTGTTTCTGGTCAACGGGCCTTGGCCAGATATCCTCCAGCATCAAGGGGTTAATCAGCCCCTGGGTTGACAGGTCCTTCCACCCATCCTACTCCTCACTTTACCCCTTTCCTATATATACCCTGCTTTCCCCTTTTCTATGCCCGCTATATTGCGTGCCTTTATAGTTAGCCTTTAAATTTTTGTTTCTCTGTGCTATTGATCTCTGCTTGTTTTCTGGTTTTCTCCCTTTGCCTCACGATTCTGTACCGCGCTGCCTGCCCCGTTATTGACTGGACTGTCCGACTACTGGTTCTGTGTTCTTTGTTTGTTTGTCTTTGTCTGTGCACGCTCCCTCAGTGTAGCCTTCAGTCTTTTTGGTTGGGGCCGGCCTGTTAAGGAGTCGGGTTCCCCAAAAGGCAGGGACAGAGGCTGGGATCAGTGTCAGGGCCCCACTTGTCCGTGTCTTGTGTGCGTCCCTGACCATCCCTAACACTTTCATAGCATCTATCATCCACAAAGTAGCTGTAAGTAGAGAGGTTAGATTATATATCTAGTAAGGTAGGCCTCAGTCCATATGAGGTAATATTTGGATTTAGTCCCTAGATTGGGATTACACTATATTGTTTTTGTACTATAACTCCAATACATAATGGTGTGACCTCTTATGTGACAGCACTTACAAACGTTCTTGAGTTTTTGTCTCCGTTCCAGATCCCGACTCACTCTGAAGATGGCATTGTACCCATAAGTTGGAGCTAGGAGTCTGGATGGTCGTTAAAAGAGACGACAGGAGGGCACTGGAACCACAATTTGACGGACCCTACCAAGTCCTACTGACCACACACACCGCTGTAAAGCCAGAGAGGAGACCTGAGGCGGAGACTGATGTCTGAGGATTTCATTACCTGCCTGAGCCGGATATGGATAACTATGGATTTCAGTACCTGAGCCAGAGACGGATAACTAAGGATTCCTGTAACGGAGACTGATGACTAAGGATTCCAGTACCTGAGCTAAAAAGCGAGGATTCAAGTATATTATTACTAAGAGAGGAGGAACAAATAAAAACATGCCAGTGCATAGCTAGGGACTGTCCACCTGGGAAGTACCCTGGGACAACCCATTTCTCTATTTAGTTGGTTTGTGGCTATGAACCATTTTGACCCTCGAAACGGAACTTTGCAAGACAAAAGGAAGAGGCAGTACTTATAATGCATTTCTTTCTCATTTCCATACTTTTTTCTGGGGTGTGGCGAGTGGGATAAAGAATCACCAAAGAAGATGTTACCAGAGTTTTGGGAGGAGGGAGAGAAAATATGTTTCTGTTGATCATGGGGTTCCTGTTTTAAGGTATAACTCAGAGACAATGGTGATTTTCAGATTTGACTTCTGTATATGTTAATCCTGTCCCTCGCTGGCAAGCCAGACAGACATCTTTAACATACATTTGTGGAACCAAAACATGTAAATCCTGGGGAGATGTGAGCTGGAACACCCCACTGGTTGCCCAGGATCAAGTAGACAAAAATGGCGAGTCTATTAATATGCAAAAATATGCAAGTACAATCAAGAGATTTTTAAAAAGGGGAAAGGTTTTCCCCCATTATCTAAAGATAAAAACTGCACCTGGAAGCCGAATCTTACGGCAAGCCATTTTTTTACT